>CAUYQG010271798.1:0-25192 GCA_963574415.1 Tarsius wallacei | reverse complement strand
TAATTTTTTGATTTATTGTAGAGATGAGGTCTCACCAAGTTATTGAATAAAGACCAGTGCTAATTCATATGGCTTTCAAACTTTCAATTTTTCTGTCTACATGTTCTTTCATTGCACACCATCTCAAACCACTCTCGACGTGTATTTGTCCATGAACAACATGTGATTATGCAGTCAATAGGCCACCTCCCCTGGGAATATTCCGATTCCCATACTTACTCCAAAATTAATTGCTTCTTCCCTGGTGTTCTTTTTTTTGTTTTTTTATTTTTGATTTATTGTAGAGATGAGTTCTCGCCAAGTTGCCCCGGCCGGTTTTGAGCCCTCAGGCTCAGGCAATCCACTTGCCTCAGGCTCCCAAAGTGCTGGGATTACTGGCTGAACCACCGAGCCGGGGCCCCTGGTGTTCTTATAATACTCTGGCCATGCCATAGGATAACACTTGTCAAATAGTGCTATACTTGAGTGTCTGTGTCTCTGTATCTTCAGTTAGGTTCTAGACTCTTAAAGAATTTTTTGTGTTACACATATGTTCTAGTGCCCAGAATATAGTAGGCAAGGGGTAAATGATGATTAAAGAATGTTCCAGGCCCACACCATGCCAATCCATTTTTATTTCATGGTTCCGCAGTGAGCTTTCAGAAACACAAATTGGATCTTATGATTCCAGTATAGATGGTTTCATAGCTTCCCCCTTATGTACAGGATCTTAAGGTCCAGACTCCCCTTTGCACAGTATATGAGGTGCACTACAAAGGCTCACACTTTAACCTCACTTCAACCTCTCTCTTTCCCACATCCTAAATGCAGACTTAGGATCAGACATACTGAACTACTGGGCCTTTGCACATGCTTCTTCATCTTCCTCAAATGTCCCACTACCCATGGTCCTCTTTGGTAAACTCTGTTCATTCTTCATGACCCAAGTCAAATGTCATATAGAGGTCAAGTGTCAATGAAACCTTCCTCACCGAAGGAAAATTGATCCTCCTTATTTTGGGCCTCCATGCAATAATGATAATAATCAAGACTTGCACCATATTTACTATGTAGTCATTATTATGCATTGTGTGCTTTAGATAGGTTAGACAGTTTAATCGCCACGAAAAAAGGGGGTTAACTATTATACCCATTTTTTCTGACTTTAGATAGATACAAACATCTTCTGAGGAAAGACTTGCCCCGCCTTCTCTGCCTGGAGACTCAGAATTTATTTTATTCTAGATGTAGAGAAGACTCGATTATCTCACTCTGACTGATTGACTCTGAATTCCTCCTCTGGGAGACCATGAGTGAAATAGTACATGTAAGCACAGTGATACGTGGCAGTCATTACAAGCACTAGAACCTAGAGTGGACAAGTGATTGTTCCCTGGTATTGGTCTTTCTGTTGAGAACAAGTGAAACAGAGCAGCAGACTTTTAAAGGATCTCTTTGCAAATGGAGGCTGAAACTGTAAGGTGCTGTGGTTAGTTGGAAGCTTTATTTGTACTTTGGCCTTGACTTGGAAGGACAACATTTTGGAAATTCTCTTACCAGTAGTTAGTCAATGATTACTAAGGTAATTGGGTTTTCAGATGTGATGGATTGAAGTGCCCAAGAAGATGTCACTCTCAAATTTAATCTCTCTGAGTCTTAAACACGATCTTTCTTGGTCCAAAGAAAGAGAAAAATGCTATATATATAATGAAAATCTTCCATTTGTAAACATAATAGGATAAAATTGGGTTTTGAGAAAATATTTTCATAGTAACTAAGGCATCTGGCATTATGCAAAAAAAAAATTAGATATCCTTGTAGATTTATTTTTTTACCAATTAAAGGCAAGTACTTGTGGTTCCTCTATTATTTTGAAGAAATTAGCAACTTGTTTCATCAGCAAATATGACTCTTTTAGTTATGAGAAGCATACGGAGACACAACTGATAGCACTATGAAACTTACGTGCTAAAAAATTACAACAGTTCAAATCCCTAAGGGCTGTAAAGAAATCAAGGCAAAAGACTAACAGGAATCAGTGCTCAAATATATTGTTTAAGTTCACCTGCATCACATTCATCTTCCATTTTTAATTGGTTTCTTTGGAAATCTGTGATGGAACTTGGAGAATGTTTGCTTATGTTCTTTCAGTTTCAAGATAATCTGTAATTTAAAAAAAAAAAAAAAAGTTATGTTATGGACTAAATGCTTGTGTTCCCCAAAAATGCATACATTGAAATCCTAATCTCCAATGGGATGGTATTTGGAGGTGAGGCCTTTGAGAAGTAATCAGCTTTACATGAGATCTTGAGGGTGATGCTCTAATGATGGAGCTTATTAGGAGATGAAGGGACCAGAGCGCGCTCTCTCTCTCTCTCTCTCTCTCTCTCTCTCTCTCTCTCTCCCCCATGTGAAAATACAGTGAGAAAGTAGATGTCTACATTTCAGGAAGAGGGTACCAGATACTAGATCTGCTGGCACCCTCATCTCAGGCTTTCCAGCCTCCAGAACAGTGAAAAACATGTTTGATGTTTAAGCCACCTAGTCTATGGTATTATGTTATAGCAGCCTGAACTGACTAAGACAAGTCCCAATAAGTTTTCCTTTAAAAAAAATGCTTTTAATTAATACTAATGCTTTTTGGAAATTTTTTTTTTTTTTTTTTTTTTTGGTCAGATGAGAGAACACCATTATGTACCAACATTACTTTAGGTCTAATATTAAACAAACTCAAATTTGTTTTCTCCAAACTTTTTTCAGATTTTCCCTATAGGATGCCCCTGAAATTTTGAATACAACAGGTAAATTTAAGAGTACAGTGTGATCTCCAGATGACCCAGCCTGCCTTATTGACCATGTGACAAAGTTCTGACCAATAACATATAAGTTTAAGTTTGTTAGGTGGTATTTCTAGGAAAGCTTTGGTATTAGGGGATGAATTCAGCTGGCATAGCTCTCTGTTTCTTCTCCCCTCCTCAGATTTCTGATAGGAATGCAGCCATTGACCTGAAGGTGCAGATCCATCTGATAACCATGAGGCAGTAAACAAGAAGATTACATAGAAGGGATGGCAGAGCAAACTAGAGAAAAGACTTGGTACTTAATGGCATCACGGAAGAATCATGCCAGCCATAAGCAACCCACCCCTGTTAGCCCCACTTGTTTAAGCCACTGTTAGATTTCCTGTCACTATCAAGCAACTGCATTCCTCATGTTAGCACAGCCTGATGAAAGTAAAAAAAGCAGGGGGCGGGGGGTGGCGGGGAGTGGGTAGAGAATAAAGTCAAGATTTTTTTAGAAATATAAGCAAAATGAAACAAGGTAGAAGAGGCAAGCAAAGGTTTAAAGACACAAAAAATGTGCAGTACCTGGTAGAACATGGCAGAAGCTTGGTAGCAGATAGAAATGTTCGCCTTTCCAACTAACACTAATATCGATGCATTCTTGAAGTGAAGGAGTTTTCAGGACAAATGATTCAGAGCACTAAGCCTCAGTTACATCATTTTGAAATGAAAACTTTTAAGTCAACACCCACATGGTTTAGATCATGAGAGAGTGAGAAGATGGAGGCTTATGGGCAGAGAAGTTAAGGCTTCTTAAGACCCGATTCTATTTATTTAGTTTCTGATATCTTTCCAGAAGGAAAGAGAGAGACAAAGGGAAAAAGAGACACAGACAGAGAGCAGAGAAAGAAAGAGATAGATAGAGAAAGAGACAGAAAGAGAGAGACAGACAGAGAAACATGCAGGGTGCTGATTTTTTGCTACTCATTTGAAGTCCATCTGTTCAGAGTGCATATAACTTAAGGTCAAAGATTTAATCTTTTAATCAACTCCAGTGCTTGGCACACAGTGGGACATTCAATAAATGCTTGTTGAATAAATGGATAAATGCCATTTCAAGTTAATTCAGCTGCTGCAACTTTTTCAAGCTAAAATTATGTTTCAAAAATTTCATATAGTAAAAAAAATTAATTCCTGATATTTTTTATTTTCTCTATTCCCTGACCAGCCTCATAAAAACACTGTTTATCTCTCACTGTAGCTCTAGCCTCCTTCTCATCGTGCGGGTCTATGAGAACTCCGTTGCTATAATGAAGAGGGCAAGAGTCCTGCATCCTCATATTCATCTCCCAGGAGCCTCTACTGCTTTTCTACTGCTTCTCTGCCTTCTGGGAGTAAATGGAACAAAAATTTAACACCGTATTTAATGAGAAAATAGTTGACTATTTCCTATATAACATGTCAGGAGCCAAATACATCCTTGAGGATCAGTTTCCAACGCTTTCGCACAGAATTGCATAAATACCAGTGATGATAATATAAAACTTAATTTAGATTTTATTTGTTTTTGACTTGCCAGAGGAAGATTTGGAACAATGTGTAAGCCCAGAGTTCTCTCTTTTACAGAAAAAATTTAAGTGCACATCTTCCTATTTATGGGGTAAAGAAAACTCCACCTGACAATTATCCACCCAACAGGGAAGCGATTCATCTATAATATTTTTTTCACATAGATTTGGCACTGAATGGTGGCAGCAAAGCCATGCTGAGAACTTGAACTCCTTTTACCCAGCATGGTAGCAGTGAGGTTGTTTTCAACCTTGTCAATAATGATGACTTAAGGTTGTTATAGTACCTTTTAAGTCAAAAGATGTCTGAGTGATTGTCCCCACCCACCAGGTTAATCCTTTGTTTTCCCTTACATTTACAAAGCATTTCAGCATAAGTCTGAGATCACAAGCATGAATGGTGCAAGTCAGTCAGAAAGATGAAGGGCTTGGAAAGAAGAGTAAGCAGCCCACAATGAATAAGCAGATCGCGATGGATGGAGTTATATATATTTGATGGAATCACATATATTTGCCATGAAGGAAGCAACCTCTGGGGTGCACTCAGAGGTAATTACCAGTGCTCATTGAAAGAGAAGGTGGGATCCAGCAGACCTCCAATTGGCCCCATTTAAACCCTCTGCATGAACACCACTCAGAACTCAATCTTCACTCCTAGCACGAAGCTCCATTCTGCACCTTTCTCCCAGACGTAGACTCCAGAACCGGCTGCTTTCCTGGGAGAGCATCAGGAAGGAGTTGGCAGAGTAAAGCAGTAGGACCATTAGTGACAAGACAGGCAATGTCCTCATGCCCTGCCATTCCCGCTGTTTCATCACTACAGTGGCTCTCGATTCATAGGAATAAAACAAAAGCATGGAGGGCCAATTTAACATAGCAGCAAACAAGTTTTTTCCAGGCAGTGAACCATTTTTGTTAGTAGGAAGCAGTCGTCTTCCCAGAAGTCAAGCAGTTAATCACCCATAAAACCCCAGAAGAGAAAAAAAGGATGCAGGTGGTTTAATGAAGGCAGGCTGGGGTAAAAACCAAGCTAAAGAAGGAAGAAACTACAGCTTACTTTGAGAATGGGTGAACGTGGTACCCAAGCCCTTGAGATGTCAGCAAATGCACAGGACCTCAAGCCCCAACCCAACGCAAGCGATGCTCAGCTTCTTTTCTTCACACAGATGTCACTGGAGAGGATCTGTGCAGTATGGGTGAGTTTCCTGAAATACTGAGTTTGGGATAAAGGTCAGGACATAACTTTGCAGAGACTGTGCCAAAAAGAAGCAAATCACCGCCTTGAGAGCTAGCCTACCTGGAGTAGAATTTTTAGCCCTGCCACATGCTGTGTAACGCTTTGTAAGTTTCAACAGTCTCCAGTCTTCTGTTTCCTCATCTGTAAAATAATGATGATATTACTGTGAGTTTAAATGACTCAATTCCTAAAAAAATTCTTAAAAACACAATAGATGTATAGTAAGTACTCAGAAATATTGTTTATTATTCAGCAATCTCATGTACATTTCTGAGAACAGAACAAGCAATGGAGATTCAGCATGGGAACTACACATTGATTACTTACATTTAGGAAAAGCTTACAAGTCCTTTTTGTTTGTTTTTACTTTTAGATCCAAATTTCCTAGCACTTAGGAAAATACACTCCAAGCTCATTTAGCCTGGAGACATTAACCATAAAAAGTGTTCTTAAACCCTTTTATACATGCATTTTTAAAAGTGGATACTTTGTTTTTTTATTATATACCAGAAAAACCTATAATTTTGTCACTACTCAGGGTATTAATTTTTTAAAATTAAATGTAAAATAGTTTCAGCTTTATTATCAAGAGTGAATCTGCTCTGAGAAATTTTTTATAGTACCTGCCTGGACTTTAACATTGCATTGAAAGTTTTAAGGTATTTAGTATATTGAAGAAATCAAGAAAATAGTTATCAGTGGAATAAATTTCTTTATGATACCCAGATTTAGTCTTTGGTAGCCTAAATTTAAATTTCAAATTTAACATTAACTAGAATGATCCAGATTCTCAGATGATCAGTTTAATTATTCTGTGTCTAAGTGTTCTGGTTCATCTAAACAAAAATCGATATGCTAGAAAATTACAGGAGAAATAAAAAATGAATGATCTCTCATTAACTTGATTAGTAAAGTTGGAAAATTGATTTTTTTACATAAATTCAAGATGGCCAATATCCTGTTCATTTCCTCTTCTTAGAATCAAAGAGGAAATACTTATGTCCTGTATGCCTCTTGTGGCCAAGGCTTTGTGATTGCTAGAATGGAACCACAACTGTTCCAGAATGAATCCTCATCTAGTAAATGGCAGGAAAAAGGGAATAGTCCTTTAATAACAAGGATTAGAGTAGTCTTTATTGAGCAAGTCTCCTATTCGTATATTCAATACTATAATGTCATCTGTATATTTTATTTATTTATTGTCATGTTACTGAAATGATTTAATAATAACTTATTGGTTAAAAGAAAGAGTCCAACAGATATTTTATCTATAGTTCACACAGTAAGTGACCAGTGCCTAGCATAAGAAGGAAAGAGAAAAAGAAAGAATATCTGTAAAACTTTTACACAAGGTGTATGATATATGGGGGTTTTATGTATTTTTTCTCATTTAATATTCATCATAATTCTATATGGCAGATATGATTATGCCCATTTTATAAATGATAATGTGAGAGTAATGTCAGCAAGATGACAAGAGTTTCTAACACTTGTCCTCTTGAAGAAACATCAAGCAACTATCCATGACTGAAAATAACTTAATGAAAGCTAAGAAATCCAGGTTAGAGATTGTAGCACCTGGGTGGAGCAAAGAAATAAGAAAGATTTAATGAAAAGTGTAAGGACAGTTTCACATTACTCATGTCAATCCTCTTCCACACCTGGGCAACAAATCTCAGAGAAAGATACCTTTCACATCAGGGGAGGAGAGTAAAGTGAGAATCTGAGTTGGTCACAGACCCTAGAACAAGGTCCTCCCCCATGAATACCAGAGCCAGTCTGACACCCATTGCCCTAGGCTCCAGAACAGCCTCCATGAGCTCGGGATCAAGGCCCACCACAGTAACAAGGCCAGCTCCCATGACCTCAGCCTCCAGGCCAGCTCCCAGAGTCCCAAGCTCAGGGCCAGCCACAGACCCAGGCTACAGTAGATCCAGGGTCCAGGCCTGCCTCAGGAGACTCCACTCCAGCATTTGACCAACTTTTGTGGACCCAGGTTCTTGGCCTACCCTTATGGATCTAGCCCCAGGCCAGCCCCCACAGACCCAAGACCCTGATATGCTGTATGGATTTAGGCTGGTTCCAGGCCTGCCTCAGTACCAACCCCTCTCCAGGCCTGAATCACAAACTCAAGCTATAGGCCTACCCATGCAAATCCACACTCCAGGCATAGCCCAATAGACCTCAGCACATCTGTGGACTTAGGTTTCAGGCTTGCCACCATGGACTCAGATACCAGCCATACCTGGGGACTCCAGCAAAAAGCCCACCCAAAGACCCCACTAAATTGTCCATCTAGAATCTCTGGATGGGCTAACTGGCGAAGGGCTTTCCTTGCTGTAGCTGATCTGCAAGGAATAGAAGAGGTGCCTATATCTTCAAATGTGCAAACACTGACACAAGGCCACAAGAATTACAGACAACTGGGGAAACATGACACCACCAAAGGAAAATATAAATAAAGCACCAGTAACTAACCCTAAGGAAATGGAGATCTACAAACTGACTGGAAAAAAAATTCAAAACTATTACCTCAAAGTTCAGTAAGCTACAAGAGAAGACAGATAGAAAACTAAATGAAATCAGGGAAACAATACATGAACAAAATAAGAAGCTTAACAAGGAGTAGAAACCATTAAAAATAAAAAATAATTTTTAAAAAGTCCAGACAGAAATTCTAGAACTGAAGAATACAATGACTGAACTGAAAAATTCCATAGAGAATTTCAATAGAAGACTTGATCAGGCAAAATAAATCATCAGTAAACTCAAACACAGATCATCAGAAAATATCCACTCAGAGGAACAAAAAGAAAAAGAGTGCAAAAGAGTAAAGAAATCTTACGAAACTTATGGGACACAATAAAATGAATACACACACACACACACACACATATATTCATGTAGGAGTTTCAGAAGGGATAAAGAAAAGAAAGGAGAGGAAAACTCATGTACAGAAATAATAACAGGAAACTTCCCAAATATATGGCAAAATATGTACATCCAGATTCCACAAAGCCTAAATAGACTAAGGAATCCAAACACAACAATATCTTCACCAAAACAAATCATAGTCAAATTCTCAAAAGTCAAAGACAAAGAGAATTTTGACAGCATCAAGGAAAAGTGACTTGCTATTACAAAGGAATAAAACAAGCATAAGTTTTCTCAACAGAAATATTTCAGGCCAGGAGAGAATGTTATGATATATTCAAAGTGCTGAAATTTTGAAAAAAAACTGCCACCCCAAAATACTATACATAGCAAACTCATCCTTCAGAAGTGAAAAAAGATGAAGACTTTACCAGACAAACAAAAACTCTAGGAGTGCATCACTAGACCTGACTTACAAGAAATGCTAAAGGGAGTTCTTCAAGTTGAAATGAAAACCACAAACAACATGAAAGCATATAAAAGTATAAAACTCACTGTAAATATAAGAATATAGTTAAGTTCAGAATAGTATTGTAATGATGGTGCATCAATGACTATCAACTGTAGGATAAAACTTAAAAGGCAAAGCATTAAAAATAAGTATAGCTATAATAATTTGTTAATAGATGCCAAATACATAAATTTTGGCATCAAATACATAAAATGTGGGGAAATGATAAGCCAAAGTGTAGTTTTTTTATATGGTCAAATTAAATTTCTTTTTTTAAGTCAGAGTTTCACTCTATCACCCAGGCTGGAGTGCATGCAGTGGCACACTCATGGTCACGGCAGCCTCAACCTAGTGAGCTCAGGTGATCCTTCCACCTCAGCCTTCCAAGTAGCTGGAACCACAGACATGTGCCACCACGCCCAGCTAATTTTTTTATTAATTGTAGAGACAAGGTCTCGCCATGTTATTCAGGCTGGTCTCCAACCCCTGAGCTCAGGCAATCCTCTCACCTCCACCTCCCAAAGTGCTGGGATTACAAGCTTGAGCTACTGCACCCAGTGCAAAATTAAATTGTTATCAGCTTAAAAGAGACTGTTATAACTGTAATATGTTTTATATAAGCTGAATGGTGATCATAAGAAAAAAATCTATGGTAGATAGATATAGAGCTAGATATAGTAGATACACAAAAGATAAAGAGAGAGAAATCAAAGCATATCATTGCAAAAAAATTATCAAATCACAAAGGAAGATTGAGAGAAAGAAAGAAATTTTAAACATAGAAAATAATGAATTAAATGACAGAAGTTTTTATCTATCAATAACTACTTTAAATGTAAATAAGTTATAATTTCTAATGGATTAAAAAAAACATGATCCAACTATATGCTGCCTACAGAACACTTACTTTAGCTTTAAGGACACACATAAACTAAAAGTGAAGGAAAGCAGAATTATATTCCATGCAAATGTAACCAAAAGAGTACAGAGGTATCTATTCTTATATTGGATAAAATAGACTTTCTGCCAAAAACTGTTGCAAGATACAAAGACGTATGTAAGCCCCATATATACAAACCTTCAAGTTGCAAACTTTTGAAGATACAAACATGTGTTTGCATGTCCAATCACATAATTTACTTCACATGTCTGGTGTACATTGTCACATGCTATACTGCAGGTTTAAAATGTTTTCTTGTTTTTTTATGTATTATTTGTGTGAAAAGTATTATAAACCTATTCCAGTATTGTATAGCTGATGTGTTAGTTGAATACCTAGGCTAACTTTGTTGGAATTATGAATGAATTGGACTTAATAAACACACTCTCAGAACAGAACTCATTGGTATGTAGGGAACTTACTATACATAATAATAAAGTATTCAGTACAGCAAGAGGATACAACAATTGTAAATCTATATGCACTCATTATCAGAGCAGCTAAATATATAAACTAAATATTAACAAACTTGAAGAGAGAAATAGACCACAATGCAATAATTATAGGGGACTTAAATACCACATTTTTATCATAGAATAGATTATCCAGACAGAGAATCAATAAGGAAACAGCAGACTTGAACAATACTATAGATCAAATGAACCTAATAGACATATATAGAAAATTTCATCCAAAAGCAGCAGCATACACATTCTTCTCAAATGCCCACACAAAATTCCCCATGATAGATCATATGTTAGACCACAAAACAAGTCTTAATACACATAAGAAGAGAGAAATAATTTCACGCATCTTATTTGACCACAATGCTATGAAACTAGAAATAAGTAACAAAAGAAAAACTAAGAAATTCACAAAATGTAAAAATTCATTTCTGAACAAACAATAAGTAAAAGAAGAAATCAAAAAGGAAATAAAAATATATTTTGAGATGAATGAAAATGGAAATACAACATACAGAAACCACGAGATACAGAAAAAACAGTTCTAAGAGGATCGTTTATAGCAATAAATGTCTACATGAGAGAAATATCTCAAATAAACAACAAACTTTACATCTCAAGTAATGATAAAAAGAACAAACCCAATTCAAAGATGGTGGAAGGAGGAAAATAACAAAAATCAGAGCAGAAATAACTGAAATAGAGACAAGAAAATTAATAGAAAAGATCAAGAAAGCGAAGTTTTTTTGTTAAAAATTAACAAAACTGACAAACCTTTATCCATACTAACCAAAGAAAAGAAGGATCAAATAAATAAAATCATAAATAAAAGAGAAAGCATTACAACAGATACCACAGAAATAGAAAAGATCATAAGAAACCACTATGAACAATCATATACCAATAAATTAGATAATCTAGAAAAAAATAAATAAATTTTTAATGCATACAATTTACCAAGACTAAGTCATAAAAAAGATTTTAAAATTTGCACAGACTAACAATGAGTGAAGAAACTGAATTAACAATGAAAACTTCATAAAAAATAAAAGAAATAAAGAAAAGTACAGAATCTGATGACTTCACTGGTAAATTATACCAAATATTTAAAGAAAATTTAATGTCAATCTTTTCAAATTCTTCAAAAAGATTGTAATAAAAGGAATGTTTCCAAATTTGTTTTATAAGGATAGCATTACCTTGATATCAAAGTCAGACAAGAGAACTACAAAAAAAAATTACAGGCCAATATTTCTAACAAATATAATTGCAAAAATCCTCAACAAAATATTAGCAAATGAAATTCAACAGCACACTTTTAAAAAAATCACGTATCATGATGAAGTGGGACTTATCTCTGCAATGCAAGGATGGTCTAACATATACAAATTAATAAATGTGATATATTACATTAACAGAATGAAGAATAAAAATTATATGATTATCTCAAAAGATGCAGGAAGAGTATTTGGCAAAATTTAACATCATTTCATGATTAGAAATGCTAAACAAATTAGGTATAGAAGAAATGTACCTCAACACAATGAAAGTCACATAACGCAAACTTACAACTAACATGCTCAGAGTGAAAAGCTAAATGCTTTTCTTTTACTATCAGGAACAACACAAAGATGCCCACTGTTGCCACTTCAATATAATATTGGAAGTCCTACTAGAGCAATTCAGTGAGAAAGAGAAATAAAATGCATCTGAATCAGAAAGGAATAAGTAAAATTGTCTGTTTGCAGATGAAATTATCTTAAATATTGAAAATCCTAAAGACTCTACCAAAAAAAAGTGTTAGAACTAATAAATGAATTCAATAAAAGTAAAGGATACAAAATTAACATATATAAAAGCCTGATGTTTCTATATACTAACAACATACTTCAAAAAAGCAATCCCACTTACAATAAGATAAACAAATAGAATAAGGTTTAGGAACAAATTTAACCAAGTAAGTAAAATATCTGTACACTGGAAACTATAAAATACTGATTGAAGAAATTTAAAAAGACACAAATAAATGGAAAGATATCCTGTGTTTATGGATTGGAAGAATTAAATTGTTAAAATGTCCATATTATCCAAAGTGATCTATAGATTCAGTACAATCCCTATCAAAATTCCAGTGACATTTGTTACAGAAAAGGATAAGAAACCTCAAAATTAATATGGAATCTGAATAATGAAAGGACCCTAAATAGCCAAAGCAATATTGAACAAGAAGAACAAAGCTAAAAGGATCATACTACCTAATTTCAAGTTATATTACCAAGGTATAATAATCAAAACAATATGGTACTGGCATTTAAAAAAAATCATATAGGCCAATGGAACAAGGTAGACAACCTGGAAATAAGTACATTCATTCACAGTTCACTAAAGTTGCTCAGAACACACAGTGGAGAAAGGATAGTGTTCTTCAATAGTGTTGTTGAGAAAACTGGATATCATTGGATTCTTATCTCACACCATATACAAAAATCAACTCAAAATGAATTTTGAATGTAAAATCTGAAACTATAAACTACTAGAAGAAAACATAGGGAAAATACTTTCTGGTATTGGCCTGGGCAATGATGTTTTGGAGATGACTCCAAATGCACAGACAACTAAGGTAAAAGTAGACAGAATTACATCAAACTAAAATGCTTCTGAACAGAAAAAAAAATCAACTTAAGAAAGACAATGGGAAAAATACTGTCAAACCATGCATCTAATAAGAAGTTAATCTTCAAAATGTACAAGAAAATAATATAACTCAATAGTAAATAAATGAGTAACTCAATTTAGCCAACAGATATATTAAAAAGTACTCATTAGCACTAATTATCAGGAAAATGCAAATCAAAATCACAATGAGATTTCCCCTCAAACATGTTAGAATGAGGACAGCTCCTATCAAAAAGACAGAAGACAACAGGTGTTGGTGAGGATGTGGAAACACAGAATCCTTAAATACACTCTTGGTAGGAATGTAAATTGGTACAGCCATTTTAGAAAGCAGTATGGAGATTCCTCTATAAAGTAAAAACAGAACCACCATGAGATCTTGCAATCCCCCTTCTGGGTATACATCCAAAGAAAACAAAATCGTTATCTTAAAGAGATATCTGCACTCCCATGTTCATTGCAGCTTTATTCACAATAACTTAAATATGGAAACAAAATAAGCATCCAACAGCAGAGGAATAGGTAAATAAAACACACACACACACACACACACACACACACACACACACACACACACACATATTTCACAAAATTAGTCTTTAAAAAATAACCCTGTCATTTGTGGCAATTTAGATGAACCTGAAGGATATTATGCTAAGTGAAATATGTCAGGCATAGACAGACAAATACCGCATAATATTACCTATATGCAAAATCTGAAAAGGTCAAATTCACAGAAGCAAAAAGCAGAAGGATACTTATCAGAGACTGTGTCATGGGTAAATGGGGAGCTGTTGGTCAAAGAGTACAAAATGTCAGTTTTACAGATTTAATACATTCTGGAGAACTAATGTCCAGCATGGTGACTATAGTTGAGCAGCTGTATTGTACACTTGAAATTTGCTATGAAAGTCAATCTTAAATGCTTTCATCACAAACAAAATGGAAACCACGTGTCTTCATATGTTAATTAGCTTTACTGTGGCATAGTTTTCAAAATGAATATGTAGTATATCAAGACATCATCTTGTATACTATTAATCCATACCATTTTTGTTTGTCAATTAGACCTCAAACTGAAAAATATTACAACATATAAAAGACTGAGGTTAGAAAAGGGGTTAAGTAATTCACAATAGTCATAACAAAGTCCTTACAGCATCATTGTTTATCATGAGGACTCTACTGTATTATTACCACACTGTCCATAATTAACAGCAGACGATAGGACTTCCCTCAAACTGTTGTAGCATTGAGAAGCAATATTGCATAACAAAAAGGAAGTTGGGTTTTAGAGTCAGGCCTGCATTCAGGTTCCTATCCTATCACTTACTCCTGTAAGGTCTTGGACAGGTTAACCTCTTTAGACCACAATCTCCACATTTTTAAAAGAAAAAAACAATTCATTTTATCAAAATGTTGTATTAGATGAGAGAATAAATATAACAATACCAAAACTTCATAGAGAGGTCATTATGTGGCAGCTTTTGTTGCAAAAGTTTAAGCTTTCACAATCATTGATTTTAGTAAATATTCATGGCAACTAATATTTCATTGTTGAAATAACTTAGTTATGTTTAAACATCTTTTGACACTCTCCTACTTCTGTAATCTTTATCTGACTAACCTATCTTCAACTTCAAAAAGATTTTTATTCTCTTCCCACACTTAAACATTGTTCCATAAGTGTTATTAGCTAAGACCCTAGCACGAAGCAGTATAGGTTTCAGTAGTATCTATATCTAAGAAGCAAGCTAGCTACAAAGCAAAACTTTAAAATTGAGTTCTAAGGTAACATCTCCTTGCAAATCTGGTTCTATCAATACCGTGAAATCAGTGACAGAAAACACAACCTTGATTAACTTAACAATGAAGTTCAGTCCATGACACATGGCCATTGCAATCTGCAGAACAGGACTGAAAATGAAAATGGCCCAAAGAAGACCAGCCCTGCAAATGTTTATTCGGATGCCACATAAACAAGATAAAAATAGATAACACTTTTCTAGCTCTTATTTTGTGCCAGACACTGTTGTGAACACTTTTCATTTATGAGCGAATTTAATCCCCACAGCAACCTATGGAATCTATAATATTACCATCTTCACTGTCTAGATTAAAAAACTGAATCACAGAGAAGTTACAGAAGTTGGACAAGTTCACATAATTGGTATGAGCTGAACCAAGGCAGGCTAATTCTACATTCATGATTCTACCCCTACACAGTTTCTTCAACATGATACTAAAAGAAAATAGAAGCTGCGAGCGGAGGTTCATGCCTGTAATCCCAGTATTTTGGGAGGCAGAGGCAAGAGGATTGCCTGAACCCAGGGGTTCAAGACCAGCCTGGGCAAGTTGGCAAGACCTCATCTCTACAATAAATCAAAAAAATTAGCCAGGCATGGTGGCGCACACCTGTAGTCACAGTTACTTGGGAGACTGAGGCAGAAGGACCACCTGAACCCAAAAGGTCAAAGCTGTGGTGGTCAGGAGCGTGCCACTGTACTCCAGCCTGGGCGGCAGAGTGAGACTCTGATTTTTAAAAAAAGGAAAATAGAATGTGTGAATTCTCTAGTTATAATGGACTTGTGTAGTAGCTGTACTAGCTCATCATACTAATTCAATTCCTTTATTTTGTTAACTCATGGCTCAAAAACCAGCTCTTAAAGGTTTTAAACAATACAAAATCCCGTTTTGGAAATAAATGAAGTTGTAGGAAACTCCCCCCTCCCGCAGCTTCCACTGCCAAATCATTTCATTAATCAACAGAAAGTTCTCCTCAACAGTAGACGTTATCTTTCATTTGGAAAATCCAGTTTGCTGTGGTTAATTTTTATAATGCTTCAGATTCAGCTTCAATTACCCATGAAAAATTACAGATCTTGTGTATTAAATATTAAAACATTCCGGTAAGGTTGCAAATAGTCTTTTTATTTAAAAATATTAATAGCATGACTTAAGCTTAGAGTGCTCCCATCTAGATTGCAACTCTTCGCTCCAAATCCTCCTTTTGCTAGAAGCTAAAGCTCCATGGTTAGAAATGATTCTAGCAATCTTAAGAAGTTCAACAAATCAAGACCTTTAAACAATAAATGATTCTACAAGTTTGTATAATTCAATATACACAAAAGATATACAGAAAATCATCTCAAGGGAGAACTAAGACTGGTATCTCAGAGTTTGCCAAGGTTATTGTCTTTAAGGGGCAAAATTGTATTTTCAGCCTGAGATCCTTAGTTAATAGCAAAGCTAAAGTAACTCACAGAAAATGACACTATGAAGGAGTAAGATAAATTAAGAATGGCTGCAATTAATTTAGTAACAACCAGATATTGAGATGTTGCCATAGTGTCCCATAATTATGATCATTTAGAATGAAAAGAAGCTTATAAAACTTAAGGAAACCATTTTCAGGGTCTTTAATGCAAAGATTTCAAACTTACTAATAACACTCCAATGTTTTACTTTAACATTCTCCTATAGACTCATGCCTAAAGCCCAATATATCTTAACATAAAACAATCCTTTTGGCATTTTAAAAATTACTAAAGTCCCTTAGATTGTATCCAAGATGGCCTACCTTAAAGTTCAATCCCATATTAAATAGTTTTAGTGTAAATTTTATTTTTAATCCAATCATTCATTTAAAAAATATTTGTCATTCACCGTGAGTCCAGTCAGTATATTTAACACTAAGGTAATAGAGATAAGACAAACATCTTTTCAGTGGCCTTCTGGGTTAAATCTACCAAGCCAATTTTAAATAGAATTTAAGGTATTAAAATAAAGCCAATTATAGCTCTTCACAATATGCAAAATTATTTTCACAAATATTATTTTATCTACAGAACTTTTCTGTAGAAAAAAATGCATTTTCTTTTTTACAGATGAAGAAACTGAGGCTCAAAATCTTCGTGCAAGTTGCCAAGGGTAACACTGCTAGTAAGAAAAACAAAACTTAAACAAGGAGATCCAGCTTTAAAACACACAATTATTTCACTGTTTATTGTTTCAATGTGCAAGAGGGAAATGAATGACAGGCCTGGGAACGGAACCTCAAATATTTAAACAATTAGAAACAATTCTCATCAAGTCCTCTGAGAAAAAATACGAGAACAATATGGAGTACTAGAAAGTGGTATAACAGCCCAAATTATAGCTTAAACTAGCCCTTCTCCTCTTGTAAAAGAAAGGACGTCCCATCATTCAGGCAAGGATGTAACAGGGAGAGGATTTCATCTCACTTCCAGCATCTCACACTTGGAGTGCCCTCCTTCCAACCTCAACATTCTGTCTCATATATGGCCACACACCAACCCATTTCTTAGTCCATCAGCTCCTTCAGGGTTTCATTTGTTTCCTTATTTACCTCTACATCCATGATCACCTATTTCCAAATTGCCTATAGCACCCTAAAATTCTTTGTCTCCTGACTTCTTTTTCTTATTATGATGGAGAAAATCAGAAACTACGATGACTGGGCCCACTGCACACTTTTTTCTTCTTACTTTGTCCCTCACTCCTCGACCACTCTCTTATTTTTCTCTTATTTTCTCCCCTATTGCTTTCTTCATGTACACTGCTAGACAGCATTACCACATTTTTTAAGGCTCCAATCTCATTCCCACTGCTCTAATTTGATCCCCATCACCATCTCAACTCCCAATAAGTGACTTAACCTCTCATCAGGACACCAGTAAACAGAGATTTGTGGATTGTAGTCTAAGATCAAATTTTGAAGGCAGATGATTAGTGAAGGAAAATGCAGAAAATAATTAAAGTGTATGAAGAAAAATATTCAAGTTCTAGTGCACTTAAACTTTCACTTAAATTGCCAAAGGGATGTACCTTAAGACCTAGACCTTTTGAGAGAAAGGAGGTCTTCTACGCAGAGTATTCCCCTACCGCAGCCATGGCTCTCCCTTTCCTTCCCAAGATCTTCCTTTCACAGATTGCCTTACAACTCTTCCTTGAGTCTCCTTCCCCAATCACCAGCCCTGAGAAGTGTAGTGGTTCTCAGCCTGGGATAATCTTGCTCCTCAGGGATATCTGAGATATTTGGGGTTGCAAAACTAGAGGATGTCGTGCTTCTGGCATCTAGTGGGTGAGGCCAATGTCAATAATATAGAGTTGAAGATTCAAAATGAGAAGTGAACCTTTTTCTCCACCAGCATGCAGTCCATTCTACCTTTGACATGAGTGCTCTTCCATTATTATGTACAAAAGTTTTCATATCTTTTTTTGTCCACCTGAGTCCTTCCAGAATTACATATATACTTCTACATTAGTCTGAAAGATTGTTTGTTACCCTGGAAATGGAGTGGAATTGCTTACATTCAGAATTCAGCTATAATGAGTTAAGAGTGGAGGGAAATTTGCCAATCTTGCCATCATTTATGAATTTGAGGAAGACACATGCTGTGTACATACTTTTAAGAAAAAAATTCTAAATTTTTGAGACAGCCATTGAGTTATTGTATTGAGAACTTTGGTAGAGAAATAACATATTTTATGCAAACTTAGTGAATGCTTTAGACCCACAAAGCAATAATGGTAAATAGGATGGTGGACTGCAGTAGCAACTGGATCTCCAGAAGGCAAAAGTCTGGTTTAGATGGAGCAAGTGATACGCACTGAGGAGTTAGAAGTGTGAGTCCTGCCTTATTTTACAAATGATATCAATAGGATGAACAATGGCATCCATTTCATCTTACCTAGTCTCTTAGACCATCAGGCTGCTATAAAAAAATACCACAAACTGGGTAGCTTATAAACAACAGAAATTTATTTCCCAGTTCTGGAGGTCAGGAAGTCCAAGACCAAGGTATCAGCAGATTCAGTGTCTAGCAAGGACCCACTTTCTGGTTCCTAGACAATGTCTTCTTGCTGTATCCCTTGGATCCCTAATCTCATTCATGAGGGTTCTGCCTTTCCAACTTAATTGCTTTCTAAAAGACTTCCCCTCCTAACACCATCACCTTAGGGGTTAGATTTTTGACATACAAATTTTAAGCGTACACAAACATTCAGACTATAGCACCTGGGCATAATACTGGCTTAAGGGAAATTTAAGGTTCAATGAAGAAAAATTCACAATGAAATGTATTCATAGAACCAGATCATGACTTATTTTATGCATAGACCACCTCACTATAAAAAGCATTTAGGAAGAGCACATCAGGCATTTTTAAATTAATATTTTATTGGCTAAAGTTTATAACATAATTAGAAATCAATTGAGCAAAAACTGTATGCTAGTTTTGAAATTAGTAAATATGTAAGCTATAGAAAACTGATTCAGTTAAGAAGGTTGAGTATTTAAAATAAAATGTGGAAGATTTAAGGGTGTAAGTCAAAAAAATCTGGAAATTTAAATTTGATCTTTGCATTGAAAAGAAATAAGCATCAGGAAGGATCATTGGAACAGTCATTGGTCTTTGCACACAAAATCAAAGTAAAATTGCTCAGTTCTTTCAGGAGAAAATGAGGGAAGGCTATACTTAGAGTGAAATCTTATTGCAAAGAATCCAGGATTGAGTTGTTTATTCAAGTTCACTCTCACTTTCCTCATCCATTGAATAATATCATCAAAAGAAACCATTTAACAGTCCATTTGGTACTGCCCCTTATATAAACCATGAAGTTACTTGATGATAGACATAGAGATGTTCTTTCCAGATACCTTTTTTCACGAACTTTCTTCCTCCTACTCAGCTCTTTCCTGAAGTTTTCAAGCCTCTTTGCTGGAGGTCATACCCCTCCTAGAGCAGCCTGATGAGCAAGGTGGGAGAACAAAGGCCCATCAGCTCCTTGCAGGACATTCAAATGGAATACTTGAACCAAAGCTTCTCACCAAGTTGGCGAAGGCATGGTTGGGCCAGCATGGCAGTTCAGCTCCTTCCTCCTCCCATGTCTCTTCTCTTTTTCTTTACTTTAATAAGTACCTTGCTTCAAAGCTCCTTCTCAGTTTCTGCTTCCTGATAACCCAAGCTCTTACATTTAGATTTGTAAAAATCTCATAGGTTGTTAGTCAGACCTCCCACTCAACTGCAACAGTTCATAGTACTTCTAAATAGCACCACTACAGTCTGACGTGAAGGAAAGAGTGCTGGCTTCGTACTCTACACAGCCCTGGGGTTCTAATTCTACCTCTTACCTCTAATTAGCAGTTTGTACTTGGGTAAAGAACATAATCCCTCTAAATCTTTATTTTCCTATCTGTGAAATGAGGTAATAATATTTATTGCAAAGAATGATATGAAAAATAAATGTATGTTTACTATGACATCTGGCTCATAACAGGTATTCAGTAATTATTAATTCTACTCCTTTTCAATGCCAGAAAAAAGAAAGAAGAAAAAAGATAATAATTTACAAGTAAATCTACTCTCCTCCAAAAATCAGAACTGGGAAAGTTTAGAGATTTTGATAAAAGTTGGGTTTCTTTATTGATATATTTGTGATATGTGTTGTTTGTAATTTATGGAAAAAGTTTTCTGGTTGATACTTTGCAAACTTAGTAAAATAATCAGAGGGAGCAGAAAAATCATGGTGGAGGCAGTGGAGGTGAGGGAAGATTTAAAGTAACCTTTAAAGCAGTTGTAGCAAGAATCTTGGCCTCTCTTCCATATACGTATTGGATCTACCCACTCTCCTTTATAGCCAAATCTTACAATAGAAAATCTCTAGAGAATTGCTAGTCTGGGCTGTATTAGTAACAAGTAAGAATAGCTGCAGAGAATAAAGATTATGGTAGATTATAAAAGAAAACAAACTCAAGGAGGAAACTTAGTAACACTGTGAAAATATTTTTAAAAGCATTCAGTTATGAAATTCAGCATCAAATTTTTCTACATTCAATAGTGCTTTAAATGTCTTCTCCACATCCTTGGAATCAGTGCACATAAGCTTTGCTAACTGGATGAAAAATATTAGTAGCTAGATTGGTATGATACTGTACGCAGAGTCACTGGCTTTCAGAGCGCAAGACTTTTTTTCAGCTTGGAAATCACAGCACCTGCTATGTCTTCAAATATCCAGGTACCTTGAAAGTCATTCATGGCACAGAAGAAAGCTTTCGTAGTAGACGTTTCAGTCGTTATCTCTAGTACAAAACGTTATTTCAGCCCCACAGCTCCCAAGGAATGAAGCTAGTGTCAAAGATTTAATGCCTTTTCACATTAGTGATGTCAGCACAAAATGGCCATCTTCTCTGAATAATTTATCTTTCTACTGCATAATTTTCTTATCTTTTTTTCCGCATTTTGGCTTTTTACTGTAGATGAGAAGGTAAATGGCTGTTAGTCCCCGACAAAACCTGCAGAGCATCCTTCCCATCAATCAATTAAAAAACACTTACCTTACATTCAACATGATTTATTTCTTGTTAATACAATTGTCTCACTATATCCTTCTATTATTATACCCTTAATTCCATTAGCCATTCACTTAATGCTCACTTTAAAGCTGACCCCCAAAGAGCATGGAAGAGAGAGGGAAGTCCGTCTAATAGTGGCATTGCCAATAAAACTCTGGAAGCTCTTCTCCTAAAGCCTTGTAGGTCACGGAAAAGATAGGTCACAGAATGTATCCTGCCTGAAAAGAATAAAGCAATCTCTCATTTATTTGTTCTGATGGACACTGCTTGATGTTTTAAAAAGTCTTAAGAGCTCTTATCCTAAAAGTCAACACAATAGGTTCACCAAGTGGAATCCTACACATTGCACAGGGATGGATGAGACTCAGCCAAGCTCTCCTTAAATAAATTGTAAGAGGGGGAAATAAAGAGAAAACCATTTGTATTACTTGAAGATTAATGGCTTGCTTGTTTGGGGGAATGGAGCAAAAGGTTAGCGTCTTAAACAGTTAAGTGATACAAAGAAATTGCAGGATTATATCTCATAGTGGTGGAATAACATGCTCTCTAGCAAATTTCCTCCATTTGGGTTGAAGTCTAAAAGCTATAAAAAGAAGTCCTTGTACTGCACTTCTAAAATTATACATTGAACAGCTGCTATGATTGTTCTCAGTGAAAACATATGCTTTCTTTTGGAAACTTAATTACATGAGTGTCTTCATACAATATACAACACATATATTTTTTACATCAATACACATTGGATTAGCTCATATGTAGCAGACTACAAATGCCTTGCTTACCACCGTTTCTGTCTGCTTCCTAGCTAACAGAAACCCCATTTTATTTAAATGCCCACACTTTAGATGGGGATACCATCCACAGCCTAATGGCAAACCTGGACAATGAAATCAGTATTGGAAATTTCACAGCCCTTGTTGATCATTCATTTGGGGACAGGCTTCTGAGATAAGTTTCCTCATTTCTAAAAATAATTATAAAACATAGGCGTATTCATAATGGCCTGTGATGCCTGGGGCTTTTACCATCATATTGTGACCTTGAGAAGAGGTAGCTGAGGGCAAAGCCATCAACCTGGGAATGACAGAGCAGAAAGCCAGCAGATGTCTCTTTCCTTAA
This sequence comes from Tarsius wallacei, assembly GCA_963574415.1. Classification (NCBI taxonomy): domain Eukaryota; kingdom Metazoa; phylum Chordata; class Mammalia; order Primates; family Tarsiidae; genus Tarsius; species Tarsius wallacei. The sequence goes on along the minus strand of CAUYQG010271798.1, from coordinate 2,664 downwards.
TAATATCATTTATCCCTGGAATTAATCAAACTGGGCGTATCCTACTTCAATACTTTTTGTTATGTGAAATAGTACGTATGTTCATTAAGTCAGTTAAATCAGCACTATTAACTATGGCAGGCAATAGCCTTGCTGATACTTTATAGGTACTTTTTTAAAACACAGTCTATTATAGTTTTTCTATTTTATTTCTCTTCCTTCTCTTTCTTTTCCTTTTCCTCTTCCAAATCTTCTCTTACTTAGCCCTAATCTGAACTACTCGAAATTAGTGACCTAGTGTGTGTCCTTTTGTATTTTTCTTTATGTACACTTAATTTTCTACAAAGACACATAAATATATATATGTATATATGAACATATACAAGCGTACATATTGGTACTTAACTATGTAACTTTTATGACTTTACAAAAAATGAGCTCACGTCATACACATTTTTGGTACCATGCTTTTTTCATTCTACAATACTGCATGGAAATTTCTTCAGGTCAACTGATATAGCTCTAAATTCAGGATAGCCTCAATAATATTCCTGATATGTGTATGAAAATTCAATCATTTCCCCATGGATTGTCACTCACTTTTTTTTTTTTTTTAGCTTACTACCAAACAAACGATGAGTTAATATAAACTTTGAGCATTTATCTTTTCATACTGGTGCTTTTATTTATATGGTATAGATTCTGAGAGTAGGGCATCTGTGTTGAAGGAAATATGCACTTTATTTTTAATTATTATTTTCCCAAAAGGCTATAGTAATTCAATTTCACTAGTGATTTGTGAGAGAAACCATTTCCCCAAATGCTCACCCGCAGTAGTTTTCACTTTTTAAACATTTGTGAACCTGGTAGATATACTATGCCAGCTCATTTTTACTCAGATTTGCGTATTCTTCTCTTCTAGAAGTTTGTACATGTTTGTTAACCATCTGTAATTTCTCCTCTAAGAATAGTATATTCTTATCTTCTGCCCATTTGTTTTTGTTGCTGTGTGGCTTGTTCTTTTACTTGCAAACTTGTAAGAGTTCTTCAGATCAATGGTCCCCAACCTTATTAGCACCGGGAACCATTTTTGTGGAAGACAATTTTTCCATGGAAGGACAGTGGGGTGTAGGAGGAAATGGTTTCAAGATGATTCAAGTGCATAACATTTATTGTACACTTTATTTATATTATTATTACATTGTAATATATAATGAAATAATTATACAACTCACCATTTTAAAAAAAGAGGCACAGATGCAAGTGGTAAATAAACAATGGGAAGGCCACATGCAGACTAAAATATGTGTCAGATTCTGACTTAAAGCCTACCACCAGATGCAGCTGTATAATTGAAGTACATCAACTCACTTGCCACTCACTGATAGGCTTTTGGTATAAGTTTGCATGCAGATGATTTATGATGGTCTCTGTGCATTCAAACCTCACTGCTAATGATAATCTGTAACGGCAGTCACTCCCCAGCGTTAGCATCACCGCCTTAGCTCCACCTCAGATCATCAGGCATTAGATTCCTCATAAGGAACCCGCAATCTGGATCCTTCCCATGTGCAGTTCACAATGCGGTTTCCAGTTCTATGGGAATCTCATGCTGCCGCTGATCTGACAGGAGGTGGAGCTCAAGCAGTAATGCGAGCAATGGGGAGGGGCTGTAAATACAGCTGAAGCGTCACTCACTGGACGCTACTCCTCTCCTGCTGTGCAGTCAGGTTCCTAACAGGTCTGATAGTTGGGGCCCTCTGCTTTAGATGATTACAGATGACTCTCTGTTATATGTGTTGTAAATGTTGTTATAAAATCAATCCTCTGTCATTGAGTATGGTATACTTTCTAAATATACCATAGCAAATAAGTCCATGTTTTCTTTTCTAGCTTCTGGATTTACAGTTAATTTTAGGAACATAGTTACACCCTATTCTCATTCTTACCTGTATTGTACTAATAAGCCTGTTTTTTAGTTAAAATCTTAAATTGTTTTTAAAACTTCTGCCACTAGGTAAAAAGTCATTAAATAAAAAACATGTCAACACATAGAAGAAAAAGTTAAAATAGTAGTTGCCAGGGAAAGGCAGGAAGAGAGAAAAATGGGGATAAAATTTTAGTTATGCAAGATGAGAAAGTTCTAGAGAACTATACAAAAATGAGCATATAATTAACACTACTGTACTATACACTTAAAAATTAAAGAATATAGAATTAATATGATGTGTTTTTTACTACTATACAAAACATATTTTCACTAATTTTGAGAGGTAATATTATGTGTATTACATCACAACCCAAAAATATATGTAAATAACATTTACAGACAGAAAAATATGCTAAATGAACAATGAAAACAAGTGTATGTAAATAATAAACCACAACTTGGAAGTAAATACAGTTAAAACATAAAATGTATTTATGTTTTGGATTGTACCTTTCGTTCTTTTTTTTTTTTTTTTTTGAGTTGGAGTTTCACTCTGTCACCCAGACTGGAGTGCGGTGGCGGCTCCTGGCCACTGCAGCCTCAACCTGCTGGACTCCAGCGATCCTTCCGCCTCAGCCTTGCAAGTAGCTTGAATTACAGGCATGCGCTACCACCACACCTGGCCGATTTTTTTATTTATTGTAGAGATGAGGTCTCGCCAAGTTGCCCAGGCGGGTCTCGAACCCGCGGGCTCA
>CAUYQG010271794.1:0-19344 GCA_963574415.1 Tarsius wallacei | reverse complement strand
AAAAAAAAAAAAGAAATTTTTTAAAAAAGGGTGGGTAGGTTGTTATAAATAAACAAAGTAAACGGAGGTTGGCCAGACAAGTAAATATTGTCTCTACAGTTCATTTCTTACCTGACTGCCATCTCTTCACCCGTATTATCAAACTTTTAACTTTAAAAAATGTATGGCTTACACTAAATATACAATGTAACTGAAAATAAATTTAAAAACCAAAACTTAATAGCCAAAACTTCTAGGAGAAACTGAAAAATCTCATGGCATTGGATTTGGTAATGATTTTTTGAATATGACACTAAAAGTAAAGGTAATATAGGAAAAAAAGTAGATAAATTAGATTTGATCAAAGTAAAAAAATTTTTTTTAAATGTATGCATCAAAGCAAATGAAGACAGTGAAGAGACAACCCACAGAATGGGAAAACATATTTACAAATCAAGTATCTAATAAGGTATTAATATCAAGTCTCAGTAAGAATTCTCACAATTCAACAATGAAATGAAAAATAAAAAGAACTAGAATGTCTAACATGAAAAAGAGGTAAAACTAATTTAGTTATATGATTCAGTAGGTAAGTTCAGAAAAGCCAAATCTGTACAGACAGAAAACAACTGAGTAGTTGCCAGGAGATGGTAGTAGAAATGAGTATTGACTGAAAACAGGCATGAAGAATGTTTTTGATGTGATAAAAAGGTTTTAAAACTGAATTTGCTCATGGTTTAATAACTCAATATATTTACTAAAAAGTATATACTTCCAAAAGGTAGATTTTATTTCAGGTAAATTATACCTCAAGAAACTTTTTTGTAAGCAAGGGGAAAGATCTAGCAGATGAAAATTAATTACCCCAGTATTGAAATCAAACTTAAACACATTCCTGTTTAATTGGCAAAAGAAGGAAAGAAGAATGACAAGAAGTCAAGCAGAAAAAAATCTGAAATTTCCTTAATTTCCCAACATTTTCCAGGGCTCAAATCATACTATTAACACCATGAAAAAACATGTTAACTTTCATGTTATGACCAATTCTTCCATCAGGTGTCTATAGATTTGCTCTCACATTCTTGCCAACACACACACACACACACACACACACACACATACACACACATGCACAACCCTCACTCAGATATTACAAAGTCTAGCTTCATATTTGTCACCCCTCAACAACAATGACAGAAAATAATTAAACATAAAGTTTGCCTATGGCTAAGTGTAGTGAAGAGACACCTTACTAAGGTGCAACACTAAATCAGAGGTAACAAGAGTCCATAGGATAATACTAGATACAAGACTCTTCTCTCCAAGCTCAAATTTTTACACAAACTGATAATAATAAGAATTTCCCTTGCCATTCCCTTGCCCCTAAAATGACTGGCATAGAGAGAGGGCATTGTTGGGCCAAAGGAACCACTTAATACCCTCACCAAAAAAAAAAAAAAGCCTAGGATACACAAGGGAAGGAAAATTAGCCTCTGTGTCTTTCCCCACAACTCATATGTGGGCACTGCATCCCAAGTCTTACCTGCAGCATCTCTACTGATGATCCATGCAGCCGTCTCTGGAGCTCTAAAATGAGCTCTCTCACAGACCGACTCTGTCGGACCAGCTGGTCTTTTGCTGCTGCCAGGTTATCCAGCACTTTCACCTCATCTTCCTCCAGCTTTTGAAGCTCCCTCTGCTCCTCACTGTCCAAAATGACTCTCATTTCTCTAAATCCTTTCAGAATCTTCTGTCTCTCAGTCTGGATATACTTCTTTGGGGATAGGAAGAGAAAGAGGCAGTCTATTTAGCTGAGGGTCTGCTTTGTATGAGCCTAGAAGCCAGAATAAGAACTATTTTCCCCAGGAAGTTTTCAAAAGGAATGGGAGGTAAAAGTATATGAGCAATTCCTAGTGAAGCCATTTTTCCTACTTTTTTACCCTGATATCCTTCAAAGAAATATACTCAAGTCTTTCATTGAGGCCCATATTGAGATAAAATGGGATACCTGGGTGAGGCTTGGATTGTAGGTGCCTGTCCTGGACAACTGCGCCACTCTGTGTATCAAACCCCTCTATCAAAATCCTCTGAAAAGGGAACCCTGGGCTTTTTCCTAGTGTGTTTCCTCAAAATATCAGAACTTCAAACCTAATGTCAGAAATAGGACACAGAATTCACAGGAATCATTTTCACAGTTGCTTCCCTCTATGCCTTTGCTTCCAAATATTTTGTTGCATTGTGATATGTCTACTCTCCAATTCCCAAATCCCAACAGGGAAGGACTGAAATGAGGCCTAATCAAATGGCTTCTATACTCATTAATTCAGAGGTAGCAAAGAAGAGGGAGTCTTTTGCGACAGAGCCCAAGGTCCAGCCCAGATTCCTGTCCCAGAATCCCCTAGGAAGAGTCTCCTCCTGCCTTCCAGATAATTTTCTCTTTTGTGATGTCAACTTCCAGTTTCTCAGCTTCCTGATGCTCCTTTATCAGCTTCCCCAGAGCCTTCTGGAGCTTCTCCTGTGAGAAAGAAATCACATCAAAGTCAAGCTATGAGTTTTCTCATCACCAGGATAGAGGATAGACAGGGAAGATATCACACTGATCTCAGTAGGGACCAGTTTACGGAAAGTGTGATTCTTGTTATTAAAATCTGTAACACAGAAGGAAATATTAGGAGTTAAATGTATTCTTTATAAGGGTAATGAAAGTCACCATCCTCTTATTATGAGTAGCCTGATTCTCTGTTTTTCTAGAGAAAGGGCCAACCCTGCAGCAAGAAAATTTCTTTCTTCTCATTGATACCCTTCTCACATCTAACCAGACATGTTTCCAAGACACTCTTCTGTGCTCAAGGGTCAATCAGAGCTTATCTTAGAAAGCAATTATACATTCATAAAAGGAATATACAGCAATGTCCTACAGGTCACAGAAGTTAGGCAAAGAGAACAAAGTAGAATAAAAAAATAGAGATTTCATATCAGGTACCATCATCTTCTGCCCTATCTTTCTCCACCTAGGGACCTACCTGACATTCTTTGACGACCTCACGTATGAAGAATATTTGGTGACCCTGGTGTTCCTGAGACATCTCACAAACAAAGCAAATGACTTTTCCATCCTCCTTACAAAAGAACTGTAGTTCTTTTCCATGGTGCACACAAAGATCTCTCTTCCATCCATCTTGAGGGCTCATCTTGACTTTCCTGACTCTCTCTACTATGTTAGCCAGATGCTGATTAGGTCGGAGATTCCCAAGCTGGAATCTGGTCTGACACACAGGACATCTGATTTCCCCTCTTGGTTTGGTCACTGATTCCATGTTCTTTGCAGTGATGCAGGCTTGGCAGAAGCTATGGCCACAGTCTAGGCTCAGAGGTTCTGTCAGGAGCTCCAGGCAGATGGGGCAGGTCACCTCCTTCTGTATGCCCACCTGTACTGACAAATCCATCGCACTGCTCTCCTGGCTTCTTTCTGTCCTGGTCTTGAAGTTTTTCCTGGTCACAAACTCCTGCAGGGCTAGGAATGTTAAAGGGGGAAGCATAAGAAAAGAAAGAATAAAAAGGATATTGATTTTACAGATTTAGAACAGGGCAAAACACTAATATTTCACAAAGAAAGGAAAGGAGAGAGACATGAAGAATAGGTCAGTGACAGAACAAAACGGACTTTGTAACAATTTCAAACACTTTCTCTTAATTTATGTCTCATGACAAACTCCACCCCATTGGGGCAATGATCGTTATTTTCTCTTCTTCTACTAGAGGAAGGGACAAACTGAGGCCATCCCAAATAAGAACCTTATGAAACCCATCATTTGCCCTGCCTTTTTTTTTCCAATTCAAAACACATCCTCCATGTTAAATACACTAAACACACTCCTGTCCCTGGGCTTGTGCTTGTGCTCTTCTCTATAAATGGCCTAATTCTATCCCTAATATTTGTGTGACTTATTATTTTGAAAACTATTGAGTTGTGTTTACATTCCATCAAACACACTCGTTTTAAGTGTATAATGTAATCATTTCACCTCGATCTGAACATGGCAAGGATGATAATAGCAACCTGGAGGTATGTGTTTGTAGGAAGGAGGAAAAGAGGCTCAAGTATTAGTAGAATCACATACATGACAAAGACCCAATGAGTATAAACTTTAATAAAACATCTGTTGGTCATGGGAGAAAAGTCTTAATATATAAAGGAGACCAAAGGTAAGGGGGAACAATTTTTATTAAAAATTGTGTTTTTATTCTTACATGTTTAAACTTCAGTCACCTTTAAAGTACTCGCCATTTGATGCAATACACCTATCCAGATGCTTTTTGCACTGCTCAAAACAGTTTCTGAACACATCAATTCGGTATCTTTTAGTACTTCTGCCATTTTTTGTTTCATCTCTTCCACATCAGCAAAACATTTCCCTTTGAGGACTTTTTTCATCCATGAAAACAAAACAAAACAAAAGTCACTCAAGGTGATCCTGTCAATAGGGAGGGTTGGACTCAGGGGCCATGCTGTTTTTGGTCAAAAACTAACTGTTGAACACTCAGCATGGTATGCGCAGGTACATTGTCATAATGGAAGAACAAGTCACCTGTTTGCCACAACTTGGGACATTTCTTTCACAAATCATGATGCAAATTTCTCAAAACTTTCAGATAAAAACTTTGGTTGACAGTTTGAGACAGAGGAATGAATTTCAAGTGTACTACAAGGGACCCACTCTCCAAAAAGATAATTCTGGAGTTTTTTTGGTCCCTTCTCATGTATGTATGTATGTATGTATGTATATGTGTGTGTATATATATACACACACATACATATATATACATGTGTGTATACACACACACACACACAAAGACACACATATATATTAGAGAGATGAAGTGCGTCCTGTTTCAAATATACTGAGTCCTATTATGGGTTGAATTGTTTCTTCCAAAAAGATGTTGAAGTCCTAATCCCCAGTATGTGTGAATGTGCTCTTATTTAGAAATAGCATCTTGACAAATTATTGAGGCAAGATCTGGTCATTAGGGAGAGTCCCAATCCAATATGACTATGTCTTATAAGAAGGGAAAATTTGCACACGAGAAGAATATCTGATGAAACAGAAAACAGAAATCAGGGAGATGTGCCTATAAGCAAGGAATGCCAAGTTTCTCCAGAAAACTGCTAAAAGCTTAGAGAGAGGCATTGGAACAGACCCTTCCTTCATAGCTCTTAGAACAAACCAACCCTGCCAACACCTTTTGTCTTGGATATCTAGTTTCTAGAATTGTAACACAATAAATTTCTGTAATCTAAGACACGCAGTTTTGGTACTTTTTAAATGACAGCTGTAAAAAACTAACACAAGTGCCTATTTTTTCTTCATTCATTCTTTACCTTAATGTTGAAAAGGTATTACATCATTGAAACACTTCCAAGCTAAGACAGATAGACACGTAGACAAAATGCATGCACCCTTTTGAAAGTGGTACAAATGTAGAAGTTTTTACAATTGGGTGAGGGATAACTAGGTTCTTAGCTTCCTGATCTCAGTATGTTCTGATTATCTGCACAGAGGTTTTCTGTACTTGTACAGTTTAGACCAAAAAAAAAAAAAGTGTCTTCACAATAGGGAAAAAAGTGCTATGAGGGGTTAAGCCAATAACTTTTAAATTTCCCCTTGTCGCTGGGTCAGGAGCTGCCAATGGAGAAAACGGGTCCTGTTCTTGGTTTCCAGAGATATGGGAACTCAGAAACATTGATACTATTCTTTATTACTCTAAACTCAGAGCTCCCTTTTCAATGACCCCTTAAAATCCAGAGTTTAATCTTCCCTTCATTAATAACACTTTCCTCAAGAACTCAAATTTTCTGGTCATTTTGTAACAGAGAATCATATTTATAAAGCTACCCCTAGTCTTATTACTTTCTCTCACAGTTCATCAGAAAATCCTCTAGGCACTCTCTTCAAATTAGGTACTGGTCACCTAAGTCTTTTATCTGGATTCTAGAAAGAGTTTCCCTACATGTCTCCCTGATTCTGCCACTGGAATCACACAACCCATTCCCATCACTCTTTTTATGTTATTGGTCAGAGGGATCCCCTCAAAGCAGACATCAATCATGTCAATCCTGTGCTCAAACCCTTGACATCCAGAGTGACTCAGTCTTTAACCTGGTCTATTAGGTCCATATTAAGTACCCCCTCCCCACCTCAGCTGAATTCACTCCTACTTCTCTTTTTGCATACTCTTTTTGCATACTCTCCAACCCACACTAGTCTCTTTTATAGTCCTTAATCCCTGTGGGCAAAAACCCTTCTTGAATTCATCATTTTACCGAAGACTCTACTCAAAATCCCACAGTGAGACCTCATCTGAATTTTTTTTTTAATTGCAAAGTCCTTGACAAGGGCATTACAGATACTAAGTTTGTTTGTTTTACATTTATCATATTTATCCCTCAGTAATTGTCTTCTTTTTGCATACTATGTTACTTTTTTACTATTTGTTTCTCTCCCCCGGCCCAAAATATAACCTCTTGTAGGTACTTAATATTTATTGTATATTGAAAATATACATGTAATTTTTTACTATAATTGTATGCTTTTATTCTCATGCATTTAATCAAAAATATCTTTTAAAAAATTAAAAATACATCTTCTCCTATTAATTGGACCCTGTAATAGCTTTGAGTAGATAATTAATAAATAGTAGATATGGACTTTGTCCAGGTGTAAGGCACAGATACATGGTAAGTTACCTTGACCTCTGAAAAGTGGAAGAAAGGAAAGTATACATGAGAATATATGTAACATAGGTATTGAAAGGACATAACATGGAGTTAATATACTCAATGAGCAGCTATTTTAACATTGCTTAGCTTTATCATGTTTCTCTTACAGTTCACTTTAATTTACCTCCTAATCATCAGTCAAGGGCAGGTTTCTCAGAGGTAGCTAGTAATAATTGCTTTGAAACCACCTCCCCTGCTTGTTTTGTAAACAAGTTATCATAATCAGTCCTTTGTGACCTTAATCACAGAACCCTATCAACATGGCAGCAGTCATGTGACTAATCCACCCATCTGCCTGCTCTCCATCACCTGACATCAGTACCTATGTTCACCTGCCCCTTGGTGATGATGTGGAACAGACCACCACCCAATCACCTTAATGACCTGCCCCCGTCAAAGGGAAGGTTTAAAAGGCATTCAACTAGCCGGGCTCAGTAGCTCAGCCTGTAATCCTGTGCTTTGGGAGGCTGAGGTGAGTGGATTGCCTGAGCCTGCGGGTTCGAGACCCGCCTGGGCAACTTGGCGAGACCTCATCTCCACAATAAATAAAAGAAAATTAGCCGGGCATGGTAGTGCACATCTGTAGTTTCAGCTACTTGGAAGGCTGAGGCGGAAGGATCACTAGAGCCCAGCAGGTTAAGGCTGCGGTGGCCGGGAGCAGCCACTGCACTCCAGTCTGGGCGACAGAGTGAGACTCCAACTCAAAAAAAAAAAAAAAAAGAAAGAAAGAAGAATTAACAAGCAGAGAATTAAGCACCTTAAGAGGGTGGTGTCAGGGCAGGTCACAGGTAAGAGGAAAAAGCTCAGCCATAAGCTACAGCATGTTTCTGAGAGAAGGCAGTACTTATTTTACCCTTATCCTATTTTTTTACAATCTCCCCTTATAATAGTCAGCCACTCTCGATATAAGTAATCATTCCATAAGGTGGTTTTTTGAGGATTAAATTAACATATGTATATATATAGATCTCTGGGCTTAAAAACTGATAATGCATGGCTTATAAAAATAACTATTGCTTTATTATGGTATATAGTTTAAATTGCTTTTATTCCATATATATGGAATATATATGCATATATACACACATATGTGTATCTATGTATGCATGTGTATTTATCTATATTAAGACTAACCAATGCCATAGTTCAACATTCCAGTCTGTCAAGCAAGTAATTATGGAAAGCTTCCTCCAGGGACATTTCTTCCTTTATATCATGCTCCTTGCCCCTTTATTGAAGCAGTGTCTATTTTTCCTTCATTCTTTATCACCCAGAATGTTCTAGTTTTTGTGAAATGTTAGTCTTCTCAGCACTGAAGCTGAAACCTTTGCATATACCAACTGCTGTTTTCAGTTCTGATATGAACCAGGATTTGGTAGAGGGGTGAGGTAGGGAGACTTCCTAAAATGATGTTGTTATTAATAGAAACTTAATGCTTTGGCTCTTACTCTGATTTCTGTGGACTGTACGTTCATCCTCTTATCCTTGAATTATCTGAAACTTTTTCAGCCATGAAGAAATCTGAATATATCATCTCTTATATTTCCTTTCTTGACTTAAGTAGTTTTTAAAGGTTGCCTACTTTTTAAAAGAGCTAGACCTATTATAATAAAAGTAGATACCTTTTTATCAGCATTCTTCAACTATGGCTCTTCCAGGCTACTTCTGGAAATGACATGTTGTAAAAAGACCAAGCTATTTAAATATTGAAATGATTTTTTAATATGCTTATTTTAGGGCCTCAAAATGCTGTTTCGTACTCATTGTGGAGCTTAGTAGGGAAAATGGATACTTATGTCAAAAATCTTTTCTAAACAGGCATATTGAAAGACTTGGATCATACATGAAAAATGTATAAAGGTATGCACATTGCATATGTTCAAATAGTCAATTTATAACATTCATATATCTTAGCCATATCTGTTATGATACTAAGTGATAATTGAACATATTCATTTAGCATTTGACCCGTTTTAAGCTCTGTTGAGATTATGCTAAAACAAAATGTTTTTTTAATTAGAGATTTTAACATAGTATATTTGACAAAAAAAATCAAGATGGGTATACCTGTCAAGGGTCAGGCAATGTTTTTAAGATGCCATAGGACAGGAACACTCAGGCATGTATACTTGTGACACATTAAAGGCACCCTTGCCAGAAATGATACCATTTGGCAGAATTCTTTTAATGGCCTAGACCCTGTTTCCATGACTCTATTACCAATTACCTTGACTGTGTTTTCAAAACATGCTCTGAATATTGGCTTTTGGCATCTCCCTTATTCTAATCTCAGTTTGTCATAGTGACCTCCTATTACCTCCTCACCTCTTGGTATTTGCTACTGCCAGAGTCTTGGATCCTGAATTGAACCCTCTGTCATCTTATTAAATTTTGGCACTGGTCCTAACCAGTTGTTTATCATGCTAGCAATATCTTTACTGATGTGTTTGGCTAAATTAATAACTGACTTGGATATTGCATGTTTAATCACTCATAAAGGAATTACTTCAACAATAGAGTAAAAAATGTTATGCCATATAGTATTGACACCATATAACAATGTCTACAGAGTTCAGTTGAAACACTTTAACATTTTAAACATAATATAAACCCAAGTTAGATTGAAAGCCACTCATTCAGCAAACATTTTATGGGTTTTATGGGCATCTTTTAAGATTGTCTATGGGCGGTTTGTAACAACAGTAATTACAAGAATGGTGATGATGATGATAACAGCTCACATTTATTAAGCTCGTAGTATATGTCAGACTCTGTTCTAAGCACTTTACATAAATTAATTTATTTAATACTTACAGCAACCTTAGGAGACAAGAGCCATTCCATTTTTGAAGTGAAAATGCCAAGGTACCAAGCAGTTAAGTGACATGTCCAAAGTTACAAAACTAGGAAGTGTCAGAGCCAAAATTTGACCTCTGCTTTTTTTCATGCCTCAGATTGAGAAAGTATGATTTGTCTTACCTTCTGCCCAGTATTTGATTAATAAACTTTAAGGAGCTACACAAAAAAATAATATTTTCATTAAGTGTTGCTTATCCATCATGATCCATATATACAGAGGACTAAGCAGTGTGCAGTGATGATTTTCCTGCTGGAATTTCCATTTGATTTTGTAAAAGGAGGAACTTTGCCACAAGGTGCGAATCATAGAAATGAAAAAGTTCTAATGTCTTTCCCTGTAAATATTCTTTATATCCATCCATCCACCCCTCTATCTAGAACTTTCTATGTGACCAACACTAATAGGTAATAAGAATATAATAGTAAACAAGCCATGATCCCTTTTTCAAAAAATTTAATTGAGCTCAGGAAGAGAATAGAAACCCATTTATCCTTGTTGATTATATATTCACCTGCCTGAAGGCAGATTAACTCTGAAGGAGTCAACCAGTTTTGAAATTCAGATTGTAAGAATAAATTTTACTTCAAAATAGAATTTAATTTGCTTAATTTATTTCAGTCTGTTTTCAGATTAGTTTGGATCTAATTAATGCATTAGCTACTATTAGATAAGGAGTGCTTTTTCTGTTAGCTACTTTTGCCAAAAGGGAATGATTGACAAAGTCCTATATAAATTTAATGTGCAGAATAGTCTATTTTCCACTGGAATATATTTTTAGGGAGGAACGTATAGACTTTCTGGGTGTTTCAAGATAATAAAATATTCCAACAAATGTTCATACAAAAAATATCTTTTGAGTAGGATGTTCATTCTGTTGGCCCAGAATTAAGTGGACTATTATATAAGCCTTTGCATTACTTTAATTTTTATCATACTTATTTTTTAAACATTAAAGCAACAAAAAGATGTTTTTAATATCCTTCTTCCAATAATCTAAGACAGTGATCAGTTCTTTGTGTTGCCATGTTAAGGGTTTTTATCCCTGGTTGTTGTCCATAGGTAATGTTCACAGTGCATTTATTCTACATGTCTGTGTGTGTGTGTGTGTGTGTGTGTGTGTGTGTGTGTATTTTAACTTGGGATCTCACTCTGTTGCCCAGGTTGGCGTGCAGTGGCATTATCACGGCTCACTACAGCCTCGACCTCCTGGACTCAGGCCATCCTTCTGCCTCAGCCTCCCAAGTAGCTGGGACTGCAGACTCATGTTTCCATACCCAGCTAATTTTTTTGCAGAGATGAGGTCTCACTACGTTGCTTAGCCTGGTCTCAAACTCCTGGCCTCAAGTAAGCCTCCTGCCTCAGCCTCCCAATGTGCTAGGATTACAGGCGTGAGCTACCACACCCAGCTTACATTTAATATTTTTAAAGCATGATACTGTTTCAGTGTTGCTACATTTTCTTCATAATTATTTATTGCGTAGTCCTAAGTCAAATTGATGTGCCATACTTCATCAAATCAGTCTCCTACTATAGCGCACAAAGACTTCAACCCTTTCATTATTAAAAATAACTTTACAATTTCTGTCTTTAACTTTGTATCTTGTATCTCCTTCCTTGATTTGACTATTTCCTCCAGATGTGCCAAGATCTTTAAACTTTTCTGCTCTCGTATTTTCTAGAGAAATTATTTTGAAAGAAAATTGTATGGGTGTCCACAATCATCAGGAATAAACAGATATATGTTTCATCACAGCCTCAAAACCAGTAAGTAACATAAACAAAGTTTTATCAATTTTGTTTATGTTACTCTGACTTCCAAAGAGGGATTGAGACAGCTAGTCATAAAAACAAATGAATGAGGCTGGGCTCAGTGGCACTGCCTCTAATCCCAGCACTTTGGGAAGACAAGGCAAGTGGACTGCCTGAGCCTGTGGGTTTGAGACCAGCCCAGGCAACCTGGCGAGACCTCATCTCTACAATAAATAAATCAAAAATTAACTGGGCGTGGTAGCTCATACCTGTAGTTCCAGCTACTTGGAAGACTGAGGCGGATAGATCACTGGAGCCCAGCAGGTTGACGCTGGGGTAGCCCTGAGCATGTGTGCCACTGCACTCCAGCCTGGGCGATGGAGTGAAACCCCAACTCAAAATAACAAAACAAATGAATACACAAATTCAGTAAAATGCAAAAATAAATATGAGACATTTTTTTAAATTGTGCCAATAAATATACAGTAGTAACCTTTTTTGTAGTCATTTTAATTCCTGTGCCTCTGAGTGAAAAACAGTATTTTCCCGTTTAAAAAATTAACTTTATCACTTTATTCATTAATTGATTCCATATGTCCTTGGTTAATTTATTGATTAAGATCAAATGTTTTGCTCTTTATGTTGTTTAATTTCTTTATATAGCACATATTTGCTACAAATGTTTCCCCATTCTCCACTTTAATTTTAGTTATATGGTTATAATTTTTAAAAATCTTATCAAGAATTATAACTATGATCTGATATATTTGTATTTCAAGTAGTAATATACTTTTAACTTATTCTCACATTATTATTATTATTATTATTATTATTATTATTATTGAGTCGGAGTCTCATTCTGTCGCCTACATTGGAGTGCAGTGGCACACACGCTCATGGCTACTCCAGTGTCAACCTGCTAGACTCTAGTGATCCTTCCACCTCAGCCTTCCAAGTAGCCGGATCTACAGGCATACACTACCACACCTGACTAATTTTTTTTTAGATTGTAGAGACGAGGTCTCACCAAGTTGCCCGAGCTGGGTCAAACCTGTGGACTTGGGCAGTCCTCTCACCTCGGCCTCCCAAAGTGCTGGGATTATAGGCTTGAGCCACCACGCCCAGCCTCATTTAATTTTTAAGTGAAATATTTGTTGATTTGGAGCCATAGATGCTAATTGAATCTTCTAGAGCTGATATTATATACTAACTGCATTCTTTTGTTAGGACCATTTATCATCCTCATTTTAATATTTTCAACAGGAGTTGCTTCTTAATTAGTATAGCTTTTAGTATAGTTTTTAGACATGCCACAGTTCCTTTCATTTCTGTTACAGAAAAATCTCTCATTTAAAACATTTATTTTTCTACTTTGTTTTCCAGCACTGTATTTTCCCTGGCTTTGTTCATTCTGGAGTTTCACAAACACTGTGTGGCTTTATGTGGTTATGGCAATAATGAGACACTGACTTACGGAATTAACATAGATACGTGGAAACTATTTCATGGTGCTGACATAACAAGGAACCAGTTCTGGGCTACGATTGAGACCAGGAGCTGCTGAGGTTCAACAGTTTCTATTCCACAGAGTGCCTTTTTGTCCCAAATGATTGATGACATTCTCCTGCCCTATTCTCCACAGATTGTAAGAGCACTATTGCAATCTAGAGCTTCTGTAGATACCCGCTTCATTAAGCATGATCCCAAAATGTCATTTAATTTATTTCTTAGATTGAATGTCTCATTAAACTCTGATGAGGCCAGGAGCTACTTTGGGCTGGACTTGTTATGAAGCACTCTTTTCTTAAAATTTTGTTCTGTCCCTCTTGGCAAAGGAAATGGACAAGACAGTGAAATCAATGCACAGTGCACTTTATCTTTGACAAACTGAAATATTGTTTTGCTAAAATAGGCCCATGGGGTAGAGAGATTAAAATCACACATAAAGTAGATCAGCATAAAGAGTGAATCTATGAACTTATGTAGTCTTTGTTATAGTTTTATTTTGTCTAAACCATTTTGCCTTATTTAGACAAACAGAGCCTATCTACTTAATTAAACAAGATCCTGACCTCCTCCAGCCCCTTTTAAAAAGAAATGTTTTCAGCCAGGCTCTGAGGTGAGTGGATTGCCTGAGCCCGCGGGTTCGAGACCCGCCTGGGCAACTTGGCGAGACCTCATCTCTATAATAAATCAAAAAATTAGCCGGGCGTGGTAGCGCGCACCTGTAGTTCCAGCTACTTGGAAGGCTGAGGTGGAAGGATCGCCAGAGCTCGGCAGATCGAGGCTGCAGTGGCTGGGAGTGGCTACTGCACTCCAGTGTGGGTGACAGATTGCAACTCCAACTCAAAAAAAAAAAAAAAAAAAAAGAAAGAAATTTTTTCTTTTTGTTTCAGTTACACAAGATGAAGTGAGGGTATGGGTAATGTTCTATCCATTTTTAGTAATTTTTAAATCTTATTTTTACTTTAAAAAAATTTTTATTTTAAAGATATGGGGAATTTTTAGTGATTTTTTAAGAGTTGTTTTTTTTTTTCTTTATGGAACAGATATATAGCAAATGACGAAACCAAACAACCTTATAGTAATTGTATTTTCCCTTTAGTTTCCATTGTAGAATCAGGAGTATTGTTATAGGTTGGTATAGTTGGGGGCGGGTGCAGAAAAGGAGGTGAATCCTTCAGTAGATCAAAGTAAAAACACTTCACAAACAAGGAATTAAGATGTTGCCAGTCCTGGGTCATGCTGGTTATTAAAGTGAGATTTGCGGATGCTTTCTTCGATTTAGGGTCACCATCTCACAGCTGGTTTTTCTTTCCTGACTGCACCCCGTCACTCTGCCACACTACACACTCAGAACAAGAGTTCCACCTCTGTGCTTCTCTGATTTTTTCCTCTGAGTCCTTGTATTCCATATTAGAGGACTGCTTTGCAGTCTGACACTTTATAAATCAGTAGTGTCATCTAGCATATTGTGCACTGTTGCCCAAAATGTCTTGGTTTTGAAGTTTCTCACTTTGTAAACTGTTAGTTCACTACCTAATCAAATTTGAAACTTTGAAAACTTGCATTTGTGTACAGGGTTAGTGGTAGTATTTTAGCATGAAAAAATAAATTTAACTTTGAAAATAACAAAACAGAGACCCATAAGTAAATAAAACAATTGGCCTAAAGGATTGTCAGTCAACCTCCATGTTTGATAACAAGAGAAGAAAAGAAAATCTGAGACCATTCCAATATGTATGTTAGTAATATCTTGGGATTCTACCTTTCAATGAATGAGTTTTAGTTGTAAAATCCTTAAGCATTTATTAATGTGATTTGAGATATGATATACTCTTCTTTATTCTGTCTTCTGAAAAATAAATATCCTTCAGTATCTAAAATGCCACTTGTGTTATCACTGTGAAATATCATTAGGAGTAGATAAAACTGTCAGAAAATGAGTGGGCAGTGAGACAGTTATTTAATGAACATGTTCAGTATATGTTATCTATCTGTATTTCAAAGCATGTAAAAGTAAGTAATGATTGTGAGTCTCCATTTTGTGGGTTATTTGAGAAAAAAGTATTAGAACCTTTGGCTTATGTTTTGTTTAATAATAAGCTGCATGGCCAGGGATGCCTGATTTTGATTTTGCCTTGTTTAAATAGCTTAGGTTATTTTTATTATATTAATTTTAAGGTAGGCTTAAGCAAGGTCCTTTTCTTCCCTTTCTCACTAAATGAATAAATAAATAAATAAACTAACATGAATCCTGAGGGTTTTTTAAATTTAAACTTTCAAACTGTGCTTATTAAAGATGAAAGCAGTGTTGGGTGCTGTGGGTAATCCTCAGGATTTAGTCACAGAAGGACCTAACTTTGAGTCGTTCCTCTGCAGGTAACTAGCTGTGTGATATTAGGCATGTTTATAACTTCTAACTTGAGATATTAGTCTCCTTTTTGCATACTCAAGAACATCTGTGATTTATGATTTATCACATTGCGTAACTTTTCAAATTAGTAAGTAAGAAGTCATTGGTTAAATAGTTGAAAGGAAGGTCGGGATATTTTTATCATTATACAACCATTATGATGTTTTATTCTTGTGTGTATGCTGTAAAGGAATGGTTGAAATGTTTAGCAAATGGCGTTTGGATTGGTATTACTTAGAATTTTTCTTTAAATCTGGAATTCACATGAAGATTTGATAACATAGGGGTGCCAAAAAATGTACACATTTTTAAGAGATGTTATCTATGTATTACTTTTTAAAGTTGAATTAAATTATGGTAGCAATGTGTAGTATGACATTCACTCCACCAGGCTTCAGCCATTTTCTTTGGCGGTCCTACCTCTTGCATGGTGACACTAACATTGATTTGATTAATACCATCTTTTGAGCGAGCATCATACTAAAAATGTGTGTACATTTTTTTGGCATCCTCTGTAGATCAATGTTCTGTTCTCTTTAGAAATTACATCATTATAAAGAAAGGAATTGCACATATTTTTCTTGTTGGAGCATATGAACCTTAACAAGGCAACCTGAGACTAATTATTAAGATATGAGATGAAAATGTGTTAAAATAATAAAATAATAGACATATTTCAGGCTCTAACTTTACTTGAAAACATAGATCACATTTTGATTTCTCTAACCCAAGACTCTCCCTGTTTTTTTTTCTCTTTCTGTGCTATTCATCATAATCTGTTAAGAATGCTTCTATTTTCACTTGTTTCCAAGATTAAGAAATGCATTTTCATTGAAATATTAAAATATGCACACTGTGTGGCATTATGGTGCTAATATCTTGAAGACAGCAGCTAAGCCAGTTCTTTCATTTCCTATCAAATTGCTCTTAGTTACCAAAACCACCTGCATACTATTATATGTCATGTCTTAGAATTTTGCTTTACTTTATCAGATGCTAAGATGCAGCAAATATTGTTTTGCATCTTTTAAAAATGTTTCCAATAACTCGAGACTATATTAAATATTAGCAAAGGGCTGAATGTACTTAGGCAATATGCAATTGCACTCGACTTACAGTGGAGAATCATTTTGTTAAAGTGGTTGTATTTTAATTTTCCTTATTCAACAAACAGTTATTTAATATCTATGTATCAGACACTTTGAGGATATAAAGATAAATAGCATGTAGTTCCTGCCATCTAGAACCCCACATGTAGTAAGGGAAACAGATATCTAAGCAAGTAAATTACAGTACAGCGTGTTAACTCCTATCAATATTAACCTCAATACTGTGGAGTACTGTGGCCATAACAACCAACTCTGTCCGTTGAAGTCCAGGAAATCTTTACTGAGCAGCTGGCTTTGATCTTGTTCTTGGAGGATGAGAAGGAGTTTGCACAGTAAAAAGGAAGGAATGTAAGGGCAGGGAATTGCATGTATAGAAAAATTGTGTCATAAGAGGATCCATATACTAGGGAGCAGTTCATTATAGGGGCATAGAATCAAATCTCTTCTACTTGATAACTTAAAAGCCAATCTTCTATTCTGACATTCCATAGACTAAACTACAGTAATCGTGGAATTTGAATTTGACGTGTTTCTACTAAAAAGTAAGAACAAAAAGTATTCCTTTTGTGCGTGTTTAGTAACGTTAAAAGCTGTAATGTCAGCTGGGTGTGGTGGCTCATGCCTCTAGTCCTAGCTACTCTGGAAGCTAAGGCAAATGGATCACTTAAGCCCAGAAGTCGATGTTGCAGTGAACTATGATTATGCCACCGCACTCTGGCCTGAGCCACCAAGCAAGAGTTTGCCTCTAAAAATTAAAAAAATAATTAAAAAATTGTAATGACTTCATATTTAGAATTTTCTTAGAAAATTATTTTAAAAGAAAAAGGGCCTTAAATTTTAAAATGACTATTATAAACTTGAGTATTGAGTTTGTTTTTCTTGAGTTATTCAGTTTTTTTATATAATAATAAGCACAGTTTAGATAAGAAATGCTTAACTTGCTCAAATTTTAGAAATTCCTGTAATGAAAATGATGGATTGGTTTAGTCTCCTATAATCTTGCTTAAGAAAAAAATCCCCTGGTATTCAATTTATATATAGCATGCAATCTAGATGAATAGGTTTAGATTTTGTTTGTTTTTTTATAACAACATGCATAAAGGAAATATAATGATCTCATCATATCTGTCTCCTTCTGAGAGACAGTGGCCTACTAGTCTTCCTCTCAGGATCCTTCTAATATAGTTTTCTTGGGTATTAGGTGGTTTTGTTTCATTTAATCTCAGCAGTTTATTGCTTTAGAGGCCTTTTACTGAGATGGGTCAACATTCCACATTGAGTACATTTTTCTTTCTAGTCATGCAAGAATTCAACTGTTATTAACAGTGATATGAATCATTCATGTACACTAAGAGGGAAATAGGTTCCAGTTGTTTCAAAAACTGTTAATTTCTAGTTCTAACCGTGGGTAGCTTTGTGAAGTCAATCATATCACTGTGGAAAAGAGAAATGGGAATTAAATTCTTTGCTCACTATCAGCTGTATCATTATTGAAGATGAAGGCTAAGGAGATAATTCCTCCACTGAGTTTTCTGTCATTTATCCAATAGGCCTTCATATGGCCTTTTAGCCATGAGATTGTATAGTAAGGAACTGCAAGGTGCTGTGTGCACCTTTGTACTTTATATTATAGTCTGTTAGATAAATAATGAGGGTTTGACTGCTTGTTTGTGCAATTAAGCGGCTGCTACCCTCTGCTGCCTAAGTTCATTACGTTCCAGTAGTAGAAAACAAAGTTACCTATATAGACACACATGCATTATATATATACAGTTCATGCACTTATATAGATCACATGTATACTGTTGACAGGGAAAATTGTGGTTTATAGCTTATACACTTCAAAAAATTTCGTTTCTGAAGATACAAGTGTGAAATCGGTCCAAAGCTTCAACAATCAAATCTTGAAATCAAAATCACACAAGTTTCCCTTGTTTGTGTAGCAATTAGCCCCTTTTTGATAGTGTCAGAGACTTATTCACTGGACTTAGCTGTCAAAAGCATTTTCAACAGCTGCACTTGAGAGATATTATATATAGTGTTTCTTAGCAAGGAGTGCTATTGTACAAATACAAATACTGTTGAGGCCTCAATTAATGAATCTTATGTGGGAAACATCTTTTAAAATGATGTTGACCATCTAAGATATTTTTTGTACAGGGGAGTGTCATATGGGTTATGGATAAAATTGTTAGTTCGTGCTACGTATTTTCTTTAGAACGCAATAAGTGTTTGTTAAGAGAAGAAGGGGTCAGGTAGGAAAGAAGAATCAGATTGTAACATTTATGTGATCCTAACAGAGGAATTACATATCATAGATAAAAGATACCCATCCTTTGAGCCCCATGTCAAATACCACCTCTTCAAAGCTATGCTCATCACTGCTACCTTCCCTGTGCCACTCTTGTGCTTATTAGATGAGAGGGTCAAGGCCACATTAAAAACTATGGGATTGTTTCATCTCACTTCAAATACATCTTGTTTCCTTAGGCCACATGGAAAAGGACCTGAAGTCACTATCATACTAATTTCAAATCTTACTTAATTCCATTGCCTCCCCCCCCCCCCCCACCTTGGAAGCTCACCCGCTACAATAATAAAAAATGTCTCTATTCTCCAGTTTCTTGTGGGTGCTTATCCTGTTACCTTCATAATCACACTCCAAAGCTGTTCTGTTGATGGTGGCTATGTTCTGCTCTATGTCTGCTGACTCTACTCCGTGACTGCCACTAGACTACCCTGTTTTCCAAAAAGCCACTTTTCTGACCTCACCCTGAAGAAAGGAGATTTTTCTCTCATCATTTTATTCTTTTCTTGTGTTGCCAGGCAGTATTTGATTTTTCCTGCTTAATCAGGATGCTAAAATAAATAAAACCAGTGGAATAAAATACATGTAACTACGAGATACCACAATAACAAGAGATCATTCAAATAACTTATTAGTTATTTA
>CAUYQG010271793.1:0-47904 GCA_963574415.1 Tarsius wallacei | reverse complement strand
GACAGCAGATCATTGGATTCCTCAGACTAGATAATCAAGTGAGCCAATTCTGCATCATAAATACCTTCATATGTACATCATATTTGTTCTGTTGCTCTGGAGAATCCTAATTCAGAGTCCATTTCCTACACCTCCCTTTCTCTCAGCACAGGAGCCTCTCTTTTCAAACAGCTGTCTAATTCCTCAGCGTTAATAATTTTGTTATGAAGTTTCAGAACTAAGAGTATTTTTTAAAACTTATTATAAAGATGTGGGGTACAAATCAGGGTTATGTATATAAACATTGATCATGCAGTTACCCTTGTTGATGAGGTATGCTTCTCCCTCCCCTACCTGTTTCCCTCAACTGCCAATCCCCCCCACCCCCCCCCCGACAGTTTTTCACTGCTGCCAATCACTTTCTTATAGCATTATAATTGTTCAAGGTTAGCTTATGAGTGAGAACATGTGGAAATCAGCCCTTTGTTTCTGTGATAAATCACTGAGTGTGATCAACTCCAAATCCACCCAAGTTGCTGCAAAGTCCATGAATTTATCTTTCTTTATGGCTGTATATGTACCACATTTTAAAAATCCAGTCCAGCTTCAATGGACAACATGGTTGGTTCCATGTTTTTGATATTGTGAATAGAGCTGCAACAAATATACATGTGCAGGTATCTTTTTATAGAATAATTTGAGTTCCTCTGGGTATATTCCCAATAGGGGAATTGCTGGGTCATATGGAAGGTCAATTTCTAGTTCTTTCAGAAATCACCACACTGTCTTCCAAAGAGGTTGACTAGTTTGCATTCCCCCCAGCAGTGTAGAAGCATTCCTTTTGTTGTTCGTTGTTCTGTTGTTCCTTTGTTTTATTAATGATGGCCATTCTTACAGGGGTTAAGTGGTATCTCAATGTGGTTTTGATTTGCATTTCTCTGATGATGAGTGAGGCTGAGCACTTTTTCAGGTGTCTGTTGGCTGCCCGTGTATCTTCTTTTGAGAAGTGTCTATTCATGTCTTTTGCACACTTTTTAAAGGGGCTGTTTGTTTTTTTCCTTTCAGCGTGTTTGAGTTCCTTGTAGATCCTAGATGTTAGGCCTTTGTCAGATATACAGTTGGCAAATATTGTTTCCCATTTTGTGGGCTGTCTTCCTGCTCTCTTGATGGTTTCTTTTGCTTTGCAGAAACTCATCAGTTTGATGAGGTCCCACTTTATCTTATTTCTTAAGGTACTGGCATTTAGGGTTCTGAATAGGAATTGGGTGCCAGTTCCAGTTCCATACGGGTGTCTCCTGCTTTTTCTAAGATTCTTATAGTTTGAGGTTTTACGTTTAGGTCTTTGATTCATTTAGAGTTAACTTTTGTTTATGGTGATATGTAGGAGTCCTGTTTCAATCTTCCGCGTGTGGTCAGCCAGTCTTCCCAGCACCATTTACTGAACAGATTCTCTTCTCCCCAGTGGTTGTTGTTGGAGGCTTTGTCAAAGATGAATTGGTTGAGAAATCGAGGCTTTGCTTCCGTAATCTCTAGCCTGTTCCGTTGGTCTATGTATACATCTACTTTGACAAGCAATTTACCAACATCTAGTGAAGTCGAATAAATAAATATATATATATTTATATATAGATATGCATATATATTATGAATAGACACAATGTACATGTCCAGAGCAATCTTTGCACATGTGCTCAAGGAAAAAAGTAGAAGAATGTTCAGACTAGTTCTGTATGTAACAGTGAGAAATTGGAGATCATCTAAATCTCCATTAACAGAGGAATGATTGGAGGATTAAATACTGTACAGCAGTAAAGCAAAATAAACAAATATTGTTAGATCCAAAAAAAGTGTTGAAAAAGCAATTTGAAAATCAATAGGTATACTTTGATACATTTATATAAAAATACAAAATATGTAACAATAGCATATATTGTATGTTTATCACATATATGTAGCAAAAGTATAAAAATATGCACCAGGCGCAGTGGCTCATGCCTGTAATCCCAGGTATTTGAGACCAGCCTGGGCAACAGCAATATTGCAAAACCTCATCTCTACAAGTAAAAAATTACCTGGGCATGGTGATGTGCAGCTGTAGTCCTAGCTGCTTGGGATGCTGAAGTGAAGAGATCATCTGAGCCCGGGAGGTTGAGGCTACTGTGAGCTGTGATCATTGTGATCATGACCACTGCACTCCAGTCCAGGTTAGCTGAGCGAGACCCTGACTCAAAAAAAAAAAATGCGTGGAAGTGAAAAATACCAAAGTCACAACAGGGATTACAACTAGGGAGAGGAAAATAGGGCATATGTCAACTGAATCTATTACATTTTATTTCTTACCCCCCTCCAAAAAAATGGTAGGAAGCAAATACAGAATTAATGATTTAATAGAACTGAGGGGATAGGTATATGAATAGTTTGACACTATCCCTCATGCTTTCCTGTAGATCTTTAATGATTTATTATAATAACAATATAGAAGCCTTATGACTAAGAGAATGAGAGAGGGTATATCATCAAATGAGAGATAGCATTAAACGTCTTGAAATGTTGAAATGGTCACTGGTGGAGCTAAGAAAAGAGAGGGTGGCTATAAAGATGGCAGCCAATCTGCCCAGGGAAGTAAATTTTTGTCTCAGATGTAAGGGACATCAGAGAGTGGGGTTTTTGGAGCTTAGAGTATGGGGATATACTGTAAATCCATATAGAGTCCCAAACAGTAGCTACCTATCCCCACTATATGTAGAATTCCAAGTAGTGAAATTTCTACCATTTCAACAAGTTTTTAAAAGTTTCTCTTAAACAGAAATGGAGTAATCCCAAGGCAAGAGTATTACTTTATTTTACACTTGAAGATCCCTCAGCAAAATGGCTGGCTCACAGCTCAATCACAGCAAGGTGAAGTCCACCAGTCAACCAGTCCTATACATAAGCATGAAGTTCCCAACTGCCTTTTTATTCTCTTATTCTTATGTATGAAAAGATATCCAAGAATTCCTAATACATTAGATTTTTTTTAAAAACGAGAAAAATTAATCCTGGAAGAAGATTATTCAGGTAAGAGAAGATAATTTAAAAGCAAGCACTAAAAAGACTCTATTAGACCCTCCGGGAAATTAAGAAGATTTTGTATTCATATAACAAGAACAGGATACTATGAAAAATAAACAATCAAAATGCAAACTATCTCTTAAAAACTTATGTATTGTAAAGATTTTGTAAATTTAAAAAATTTAGTAGAAAGGGAAGACAGACAAGGAAATCTTCCTGAAAGAGAACAAAAAGATAAAGAAAATATGAAAGAAAAAAAAAAAAAGACACCAGGTATGGTGCTCATGCATGCAATACCAGCACTTTGGGAGGTTGAAACAGGAGAATTACTTGAGCCTTGAAGTTCAAGCCCAGCCTAGGCAACATCTCTACAAAAAAATAAAAACAAATTATCCAGGCATGATGGTGCATACCTGTAGTCCCAGCTACTTGGGAGGCTGATGTGGGAAGGACTGCCTGAGCCCAAGAGGTTGAGTCTGTGATGAACCATGATTGTGCCACTGTACTTCAGCCTGGGTGACAGAGTGAGACCTTAACTCAAATATAAATGAGGAAATAAGAAGACATAGAAGATACATTCAGGCTGTCCATCAGTCCATCACCTGATTAAGAGAATACCAGAAAGAAAACAGAGAAGATGGGGAAAGAAAAAAAATGCTTAAACACTACAAAAGAATTTCCTAAAATTGACTAGAATATTCAGTTGGAATGGTTCTATGGGGTGGCAAGAAAATGAATGCAAATTCGGAGTACCAAGGCTGAAGAAAGATGGAGTGAGGAGAAGGGTACACAGGCAACAGGAGAGGGTGAAGGTCTGAAAATAATTTCCAACCCAGAAACCTAGAACCCTGTACCTAAATGAGTTGCAGTAACAGAACAAATATACTTTCAGGCACACAAGGACTCAGGTAATTTATCTTTCATGCACTATTTCTTGGGAACTTACTTGAGGAGGTGCTCCTGAAAGATGGAATAAATCAAGAGAGTAGAAGGGATGGCCTGAAGAACACATCAGCTCCTACCCAAGGCAGCAGGAAGGGCCAAGGGCAGGACTGATTGCTGTCCAGATCATCTATAGAGCAACGAGTCCAGGTTGGAACAGGTGGACTGAGGTCTCTGGAAAGTGATTTCCAAAATAGACAGAACACTGAAAGAGAAAGAAAGAAAAAAAAAGTCATGAGGAATTCTATAAAGTCAAATAATACAAGACACAGAGACAAGAATTAGAAACTCAGGGGAAAATTTTTTTTAAAAACTATACAAAAAGGATGTTCAACTAATTTGATGAGTTTGTAAACAGTATTTTCATAAACAAAGCAATAGACATCATTTATTGATTTTTACCAAAAATAGTCATATTGAAAGGATGAGGGAAGGGAGGTGGGGTGGTGTAAGAAAATTAAACACTCAGCCTTCATAGAAGGGAATCAATAGATAATGTGTAAAGTACATAAATCAAGACATATCAGTAAAAACACATTACTTAGAGATATGAAAGTAATTGTCAGAATAAATAAATCCAAAAGATTAAAATGGTGGTCCTTGGGGAACAGGACTGAAATTGTTGTGAGGGGTAGAATCAGGGACTGCTGTATTTCATAATAAGCCTTTTGGTACATTTGGCTTTTAAATCATTTGGCTTATTTTGATTTTTTTAAAGCAGTCTCTTTCACGTCCTGGCAAGCTTTGAATGCTTCCAAAGAGATTGCACTCTATTTCATATGCACAGGGGAGCCATGGGAGGTTTTGGAAGCAGGGAGGGACATAATCAGATGTAGGTCCCAGTACTGCAGAGCTCCTCTCCAAATGAGACTTCTAGGACGGAATATGCTGCACATGGTGATGGTGCATCCAGTGCATAGACTAACCAAATTCTTAGGACTACAGCAAAGCAGAGGCACTCGCTGTCTAATATCTGATCTTTTCCACTCAAACATAATCCAAGTTGTTTCATGGGAAAAGGTAGAATTTTCTGGTAGAATTTACTTGACTTTATTTTATGATTTACTATTGATTTAAGTTACACAGAAGAGTTGGGGTGGGGGTGTGGGCACACCATTATATTTTTTGGTGTTTAGAGTCTTTAAAGTCTGTTTTAAATATTTGTTCAACCTCGGCTCTAGATGAATCTGGGCCATCTTCATCTCCTATATTCTGGGTCCTGAAGTTCAAGTAATGAAGCCTAAGATTGTATTGACCTTCCCAACAGACACACATATGACCCGAGTTCGTCTTGAAGTCAGCTAATACCTTAAGTTTGTCCCCATCCCTCTTCATGAACAGCTATCAAGTCATTATCATCACTGTCCTGTTCATTTGCAATTCACTTTTAAACTCCAGCATATGGAATTATAAGTATTGCTATTAAATCATTCCTAATTTTAGTCACATATTATAACCTGGTCAGATATTTGTGACTGTTGACCCTACCATCTATCCCTCCCAATGTTAAGCCGTCTATAAACCGGATATACTTGTTTTCTAGGTTTTCATTCCAAATCTTTGATAAACGTGCTAAATAGAACTGGATGAAAGATAATCCTGTGGCATGTGCCTAAGACTTCTCTCAAAGTCAAGGACAGCTAATGGGCTTCAGCTAGAGAAACACAGTGACTGGTCACTAATGGCTGCTTGGAGCCTTGCGCTGAGAAGGATTCTGAAACTCCATCTAGATAGATTGCAATGTGATAGATTAGCAATGAATGCCTGTCTGGGGGTGGGGGTAGGGAGAATGGTGGTGGAGGTGTCACGAATTGCCATTCCTGCCTCAGAAGAACCTCAAAGTCATTCACCTGCAATGTTTGCATTTTTTTCTGAACCTCTCAATCCACCAGCCAAAGCTGTCTTTTGGTCTACATTTCTCTATCTTGTTCATGGGGATGGAGAGGCTTTGTCAATTATACTGCAGAATCAATACGCATTATGTCTGGAACATTCTCCTTATCTGCCAGTCTAGCAACCCCATCAAAGAGGAAAATGAGGTGAGTTAGAAATGCTTCATTCTCGGTGAACCCGAGGCAGGGTTCCTAATGACTACTACTTTGGATTGTCTGTCTCCTAGATGTTTTCCCAGCCTTCATGGGTTCTCAGTAGGTTTTCAGCCACAGAGAAGTAAGTCACTTGTGACATGGAGATGTGAGCTAAGAAAGAAATGAATACCTCAACATCTCTGATATCTCCTTACCTATTGATTATCACTTTTGTTGCTGATATATTCATTAAAAAAGCAGTGCACATTTATTCCAGAAAACCTGGAGACTATGGAAAGATGAAAGGAAGAAAAATCACCCACTGTCTCGATTTCTTTTTCTTTGTACTATTTTTGAGAGTTTGCATCTGTGTTGTTTTATATAGCTATGACCATAATATATGTGCAGTTTTGTATTCTGGGTTTTCACATAAGAGTCTATCCTATGAATTTTTCAAGTCAATATTAATTTTTCATCAGCATAGTTTTTAATAGCTGCATAATATCCCATTTAGGGGATGTATCATGGTTTACTTAACCTTTCTGCTACTGTTTGCCACTTAGGGTGTTTTCACACTTCCCTACTTAAAATGACTGTTCTTTTATACATTCATTATTTAACAAGTGTGGACTGTGTACCAGGCACTGTGCCAGGAACTGGAGATGAAAAGATGAGTAGAGCCCTCAGGGAATAAACAGGTGATGACAGAGCAGCTGAGAACAAGCTGCAGGGAAGGCAGGCAGGTCTTCCGAGTGAGGAAAGCTGGGTACAGATCACTAGGAACTTTGGATGCCATGGCAGGGAGCTGCTGCAGGACTTTATGCAGTGGCCAGAAACCCTGTGTGTGAGTTCTAGCTCTACCTACACAAGCGAGGTGACCTTAGGCAAGTCACTTAACCCCTGGGTCTCAGTTTCTTTTTCTGGATGTTAAGGCTGCTCATTGATCTGCTATCTGCCTTTCAGGGTTACCATGAGAATCAAAGGGAGGTAATCAATAAGAGTTTTGTCAACTAGAGAGCAACATAAAAATGGGAAGCAATGGAGCAGAGGCTGAGTAAATCCTCGTGGAATTGAATTGAATTCCTCTCTCTTGCAGAAACCTAGCTAGGAGTGGGGGAAGAGGAGCAGTGGGGACCAGGCCTATGTGGGGAGTGTCTGCCCCTTCAGGGCTCCTCTAGAACAATGAGAAGGCAGGGGAAGCTTTGGGAAAGGAAGACAAGGAGACAGAGGTGCTCCTTACGCGGGAGCCAATTCTCTCTCTGCTACCTGCCATGCAGCAATCATATATCATACACACTCTCACGCACACACACACAGTGGAAGCTTTTTTGAAAAGCATTTATCATTTCACAGAGCTTTTCACAGGCATAATTTCATTTGATCCTCACCACTGTCGTAAGAGAAGAATAAATAGGACGTTATTATTCCCATTTCATGTATGAGAAAACAGAGACTCAGAGCACTGAAATACCCTGCCTAAGAACAGACAGTTAAGTGGAAGTCATTCTCTGACAGAATGCCCTGGGATGTTCTTTGGAATAAGCTGCGCCCCTCCAGGCCACATCTGGGTAGGCAGGACTTAGTAATGGGTGGTCTCAAGGTGGGAAAAAGGACATTGAGAGATGAGCCCCAGCACCAGGTCAGTACCCTTCTCCCCGCCACCCCCATTCTCTTCTAGTTTCCCAGCCACCTTGCCTTCAGCATGACAACCCAAGAAGTATTTTTCCAGTATGAAACCCTGCCTGTGGAAGCCTGGGAAGACTCTCAGAGACCGCAGACACCTCCGTTCCCCCTTTCTCCCAAGTTGGACTTAAATAGCCCTAGAAGCCAACAGATGAAAGGGAAATCTAAGGATATTTGATGTGTTGCAACAGTGTAACAGACTCCAAATTGTCTTGGCAAGATCAAACCCCAAGGCTAGGAAGGTAATTCCATCCTGAGGAATGTCTTTTGTTTCTTTGTTCTGGTTTTCACTTCTAATTTGAGGCAACAGGATAAATAAGCAAACAAAAGTGCTCATGCAAATCTCAGAGTCTTGGGGAAAGGGAAGCCTTAGGCTCTGACATTCTCTGCATTTTTGTCCCTAAGCTTTGGAAGCTACAATTGCCCATTGAGGAGACTTAGGCTGCAGATGCCAAAAGGACTAGATTGTCTTGTTCAGAATAAAGCATCTCTGTGAAGTCTGAATTCTGGACAGACTATGAGGGGTGTTAGTGGGGTGTTCCAGCTCACCTAGGATCAGGTGAGAGCTCTGGAATATATCTCCCCACAAGTGTCTTGGGAAGGGCACCTGGATAAACCAAAAGCTCCAGTGTCTTGTCCAGGGCCTCACATTCAAATCCTCTCGTTACTCTTGTGAGACAGCCGAGTATTAGAAAAATCGCTATGCCTCTCTGTACTTCAGCATCTGTATTGCAGAAAACAATCCCTTGTTGATGAGTGGATCCATCTTTTGTTGAGACTACTTGTGCTACTGTCATAGAGTTAACCTGTGAGGGACGCCTTTAAGAAGATGGAATCTCACCAAAAGAGGATGAGTAGCGATACTAGCAAAGAAAAGGAGCGTCTTCCTCCTGGAGAGGAGGTCTCTGGGAAGTGGGTAGAGAAACCTCAACCCTTGTCCAGGTTCTTGACTTTGCTGGAAGAAAGAATTCCAGAGCAAGTCTCAAGGTTGGTGAGCAAAGTAAAGAGTTTTTTAAGGCGAAAAGACACACTTCAAAGGAAAGGGGAGTGGGAGAGAGCAAAGAGACCATACTCTGAGGGAGAAGAAAGAGGACAGTCTCAGAATAAGAACTGCACCAAGGTTTAGTGACTGGTTTTTCTCTCCTTTGCCTTCAGGGATGTAGTTGGGAGGGGGTAAGGGTCATAAGGGCCATGGATTTGTCTTCATTTGGGCATCAGAGCTGGGTGATGAGCTTGTGTTCTATTTGCAATAGTCAGGTGATCAAGAAGGGAGGAAGGCCTGCTTTGCTCTGCTGACTCCAACCATAAACACCCTGGAGATGTTTTCTAAATTTTTGGCAACTCACTTACTACTTCTTGCAGGATGAAATAGAGGTTACATTCTCCTGTGCTTACTGGACTGCCTCATTCCCACAAGAAACCTGTGGTTGTGAGACAGACCTAGGCACATGAGACAAGCATGGATATTGAGAGCTGTAAATGTCTTATCTGGTTTCTGCTAAGGGATGGACACTAAAATGCTATCAACTCCATGGAGGAAAATCCAGAGATAAGGAAGTCGGAGCCAATGGGGTTGGGATGGGGCCTTTAAGCCCTAGTGGGCCAGTCACAGCTGGTAAACCAGATGGCCCAGCTGCATCACTGTCTCTGTGTCCCCCACCCCCTTGCTGTCCCCTAGTTTCTCATAAAGTATTATTTGAACAAAGTTCTCACATTGCCTTCCCTGTGCCATGGGGAAGAAAGGAAAGCATTCCATCCCTTCCTCAAGGCTGAGAATTAAGGAAAAGCAGGCTGGTGTTAACAAAAATCACATGGGAAGATCCCAGACAGAAGATCTCTCATATGGAGACTAGACACATGGTCCACCCATCCCTACCCTCACATCAAGAAAACCCTTTCCAATAGACACTTCAGGGGTTCTTGTTTTATTAAAGAAAGTAGCATTTCTTTATAGTACTAAAATGTATAAAAAGTTCATTCAGAGTGATTTGCTTCCTGAACAAAGGAACACTGGGAGGTGGAGGGCCCAGCGGTGAGAGATCATCTAAATACACTGGTTTTCAAACTTTTATGTTCTCAGCAGAAGCCTCTCTTTTTACCAACATCTTCTATGGAATATCAATATATAACGCTGATAAAAGTGACGGTGCTCTGGTTGAAGAGGAAGATGAGGAAGAGTCTTTCCCAGTTGACCTCTTTTTATTCCTACTCTACCCCAAATTATCCCCTGTGACCCTTCCCCAGAAGCCTAGGAATCCCAGACAAATACTTGACGAGCATTCATTTTATTCATATTCTCCACTTATAAATGAGAAAACCCGAGTTCAGAGAAATGAAGTGTCCCACCCAAGACACACAGCTGGTTAGTGGTAGAAGTGGGACCCCAGCCCAAGAGATCCAAGGTAGAGCTTCCTGAATGGTATGCCATGGCACCCTCATGCACTGCCATTGAGTCTCAAAGCCTTGCAGACAGGCAGCAGGGACCAGGGTTGTTGGGGTTCCCTTGCTGAGGTTCCTTGGAGGATAGCAGGAGCAGGGCAGGGTATGACGATGTGTCCTGTGGCCTCATCGGGCGTGACCCTGAGCAACTCCATCACACTCTGCTGCACTGTGACATGCTGAACATGGCCTAAGAGATGCTCCACCAGCTGGACATCCCAGAACAGGCCACTGTCCTTTATGGCAAGGGGCCCATTGTGCTGGTACAGGACTTTTTGTTACAAAAGCATGGCCACAGACCCCAAGGTGCTGCTAGACAGGGTGGGGGCAGGGAGGCTGGGTGAGTTTCTGGTAGATGTAGTCTCCAGACAGTGCCAACTCTATCGTCACCAATGTCAAATGATTCTAGACATGTACAGTTCCTGTGCCCTCTTAGTGGCTTCTGAGCTAGCTTGACTGGCTGCTGTAACAACGCACACATCTGCTACAAATTAGAGTTTCTATGTTATTTTGAAATACTTGGTATGAAAAAGTTTGGTAGCATTCAAATCCATTAGCATTATCACAAGATATTTTAAAATTAGATTTGTCAATGAAAGAAAAGGAAGAGCTCTGAGAGTCTTTAAATATAATTTCAACTGCTGTAAATTTTTTAATGTGCTGCTGACTTTTGCACATAAAGTTACTTGTCAGTGAGATTTTTCAAGAATTTGAAGCGATCAGTACATATTGAAAACCGGTATGTATTAGAACCATTTCAAACATGAAACCAGATATAGAAAGTTATGTTCATGGAAACAATATTGTTATCATTTAAAAATTAGAAACTATTTTCTAATGTCTAACATCTAAATTCTATGCAAATGTAAAATTCAATATCACCTCTAATACTTTGTGTTTTCATTCATCCCCTCAACAAATATGAGTTGAGAGTCAGGCAGTAGTCTAGCCCCAGAAAATATATCACTGAACAAACAGACAAAGCCCACTATCCTTATAAAGTTGACATTCTAGTGGAGAGCAGCAAGAATAAATAATAATATAATAAATATAGCATGTCAGGAGATGAGTACTGTGGTGAAAACTTAGCAGAGTAAAACAGATTGATAAAATAAGGTGGTCAGAGTTGGCCTTTTGAGATGACAACATTGAGCAAAGATGTGGAAGAGGTGATGAGGAAGCCAGTCATGCAGACATCTGGGGAAGAGTATTCAGGCAGTGAGAAGCACACGTGCAAAGACCTTGAGGCAGAATAAGCTTGGCATGTTCAAAGAACAGGAAAGGGCCCTAGTGGCTGGAACATGGAAGAAAGTTGTAGAAGGCTACTACTAAACACAAGGAGGTGAAGGAGAGCAGATTGTGAGGGGGTTCATAGACATCTGAAGAGCGTGGCTCTTGACTCTGAGTAAATTGAGAGCCATGTGGAATTTGAAGCAGAAGAATGACATCCGATGTATGCTTTTTAGGGTTCACTCTGGTCATTGTATTGGGAAAACCCAAGGGGCTGGGGGACTAGATAGGTGGCTTTCTTGAGAATCCAAGGAAGAGGTGATGCTGGTTGGAACAACACAGTAGCAGTTACGGTGGCCAGTTTATGAGTGAAATCTAAAAGTGGAGGCTGGGGGATTTTCTGACTAAATAGAATAGGTGCGTACATACTGCATAATACATGTACAGACTATGGAGAGGATGTAGGATATGAACGAGGAGTTGAGATGACCCCAAAGATTTTGGCCTGAGCAACTGGAAGGATAAACCAGATTTTAACTGAGCTGGAGAGACTCCAGGTAAAGTGTGTTGGGATGATGGGAGAGGAACTAGGCATTAGGATATTATTATTTTGAGATATCTATTATGCATCTAAGTGGAGATATCAAGTAAGCAGTGGGTATAAAAGCCTCAGTTTACGGAGATGTTATTTTATTTTTATCATAATAATATCATGTAAAAAGTGTAATGGGCTTACCTCCCAGCGCTGCTCTCTCTCTCTCTCTCTCTCTCTCCCTCCCCCTCTCTGTCCCCCTTCTCTCCGTCTCTCTCTCTCTATGTCTCTCTGTCTGTCTCTCTGTCTCTGTCTGTCTCTGTCTCTCTATGTCTCTCTCTCTCCTCTCCTCTCCTCTTCTCTTCTCTCTCTCTCTCTCTCTCTCTCACTCTCTATCATAATCTCCTCAAATTTACTCCAGTGTGCCATCAAGTATTTTCTTCTATGAAGAAGTTTGAGAAGCATGGTCTTAGTACCAAGGTCCTCCAGTCTGGGCAGCCAGGAGCCCTGAGTTCTAATCTTTTCTTGAGTGTGTATAGAACTGGTCATCAGTGGGTGGGCACTGCCACATGGAACCTACTATTTCTGGCCGCAACTATCCTGACTGGTTAGAGCCAGTGTGCTGCCAGTTGTTCAATATTTTGAACTCTTCCCATAATAGAAAGGCACATTCTGTGGAGTCAGGGAGGAGGAACTTTGTGCCTGCTTGGTCTCTCAACAGCCGTGTGATGGCTGGAAACACTGGTCTGGTTTGCTAGTTCACTGGGTGTCGACTGCTTCACTTGGGAACCCTCTTTCTGTGCTTGGGAACCCATCTGCTGATTCTTGGTTGGAGCCAGCATCCAACAAATGTGCCCTGCCTCCTGGCATTGAGAAGGAGGCACATGGCTACTCACCTTCAGATACTATCACTTGTGAATCTGGCTTTTAAAGTAGGGACATAAAGGCTCAGGAAGAGTTTGAAATTTATCTTGGCAGTGGCCAAAGTGGCGCCCGGTGTCTCATGCAGTGGTCTTCTAACAGACTCTTCCTGGTGTGTCTTGGCCCCGACTCTGACCATCTTGGTTCATGTGTGTTTCTAAACTCCATATACATTCTGTGAGCTAGGAATGTCTTTTCCCAGAATTCCTTTTCTGTTTAAGTTAGCTAGAGACATTTTTATTGCTTGCCATTATGAACACTAACTGATGCACTGTCCTAGCCTCCTCAGAGTCTCAGTTTTCTATAAAATGGAAATAATAGCTATTGCACAAAACTAAATGAAACAATAGTTTTCAGCACTTAACACAGTAGCGGGCAAACAGTAGACACTTAGACAACACTACTTCCCAATAAAAAAAACAAAAAACTCTTTCCCTTGACTGGCCTTAGTTGCTTCATCTTGGAAGTGGAGATGACAGAGAATGCTAATTCACCTCATTCTCTTTCAATCTCTTAAAAGGACAGCGGACTAGTTCATACCTTCACAAGACATGGGGCTGCTTAAAAGGCTAGAGAATTGGGAACAGGGCAGAATTAGGGCGGTCAAGGGCTTGCTGGTGTCAGGAAGAGTCTCATTAGCTAGTCCATAACTCAGCAGATCATAGTGAATGTGCCCCTGATTCTGAGCTCGCCGCAGTGCGGGGGATGCGGCTTCATCCATCAGCCCGGCGCGCGGCCTGCAGACAGGAGCAGCCGCAGTGCCGCCTGAGTCAGCTGTGGGGCCGTGTGTTCTGGGATGGAGGCTGGGGCAGAGTGAGGTGTCGGTTCCACCAGCACCTGGCATCTTCAAGGCTGCGTTAGCAGGGGGCTGTCAATCTCCAGGCTGAAAAACAAGAGACAGAAAGGAGAAGAAACAATCAAGAATCAGACAGCAACAAGAGAGAGGGAGCGAGAGGCCGGGGGACTATTTTAAGTAATGTTTGATAAATTACCTGCCTGTCCTGGCCTCCTCATAAAGGAGAGGCTGGGAGTTGATGCTTGCATTTGACAACTCACCAGAACAGAGGGCTGCAGGAATAAAGCAGACCGGGGCTGAGGGAGACAGCTGTATTTGTACTTTCAGAGCAGGGACCCCAGATGGTGGTCCATGTTTGTTGCTTGGTCACAGGTTCACACGTGGCCACACAGGCAGTCACGCACACACACGTGGAAATGTCTATGCACACAGGGATTGAGATGGTTGTGCTCATTGCTATACATATAGACACACCCAACCCATGATCCCACATGCTATACAGGAGACCCTGCCCCCACCAGGTCAGGTACCACACCTAGACCCATTCATTGCCAAGGGTGCTGTCTCCAGGTGGGCAAGAGAAGATGCCCAAGCTGAGAGTGAACACCTTGCTCACTGGAGAGGGAAGATGGGGCGTTGTGATTTTCCAGAAGCGAGTTGCCTCCTCCTGCATCTTGCTTGGATCTTTGTGCTGCCCTAGGGAACCCCTGAGGCCTATTCAGCAAGGATAATAAATTTAATTCACAGCCTCCTGTGACACTGGTAAGATTTCTGTAGCAAGGATGTTTCTGAATATGTCTGGCTGGATGCACAGCTTCTGCCCTCTCCTGCCTTTCCTGACATCTAACCCAGCCCTTTCCTTCCCCATACAGAACTGTCTGGGGCAGGTTGAGCTCATCTGACTCTCCATCTGTAAAGTGGGGGTAATAGCAAATATTTGTGTCTGCCCCCCAGGGTTTTTATGAGATTATGTACATGAAATGTTCAGCATTTCATCCGATAACCATGGGGACCCCTGGCTGACTGTTAAAAAGAACTGCTGATTGTCGCGCAAATTTGGAAGACCTCAGTTGAACACCCCACTTTCTTGCTAATGCCTAACCTCTGCTCCTTGGTTTTCTGCTTTGTAAATTGGAGATAATAACACTGCTGAGATCTTAAAGTTGTGTCCCTCAAAAATGCATATGTCATTTAACAGTCATGTCCCTCAAAAATGACATCTTTTTTCTGGACCTTGTGACTAGAAAAGGGACAGGCTGGATGTTTCCTCTAAAGCCCCACCAATGTCATAAACTTGACAAGAAATTCAGACTTCGTCTTTTCGTCCTTTTCCACAGTCTTGGGGATTCCCTACAAATAAGGTACAGGAGATCCTGGATATTTTGAGAAGTACTAACCCCAATGCCTTCTTGCACCTCCACATTTTCAACTGCACAATGCTATGCAGTGCTTCGACTGCCTCTTCTCTATAAAGTAAGGACAGCATTAGCCTCTCAGAAAGTGGTGAACATTCATTCCGAAAGGCCCGGCTAGACTGAGAGGCAATGTAAGCTTTGGCTTGGCTCCCCGCTGACTGAGAAGCCCGCCATGGCCCACCAGCCTCCCAGCATATGGGGCTCACTTTCCTGTTTCAGCAAAATGACAAATGGCTACATGTGGAGGACCTTCGGGGACACTCATGAATGGCTGAAATGGAAATGTGAAATTCAGGAATGCCATCTGGAATCCCATTACAAAGAGAAACCCAAAGTCCACATGGGAATAGGAGGCCTTGGCTTGACCAGGGCTCATCCCACAACATCCCATAGATCACACGCCCGCATCCCTGGGATCCAATGTGGTCTCTGCTGTCGTCTGGGCCTCCATCTGCTTTTCTGGCCAACGGGGCTCACATCTGTGCAATGGAAATGCCCTGAAGGGAGATGATGTGGTGGGCCAGAAGCTCCTGAGGCCCCAGCCAGCTCTTCCTGGGCTTCGCCCAGAGCAGGGAGCAGGGCAGTTGGAAAGACCATGGCCAACACATGGCCGGGAAGGCTGGGGAGGTAGGGAAGAATGCGATGAACTGCTCAGTCTCCTCAGAGCTGTGGCAGCCAGATGTGGAGACTGGCCAGGGATCCCTCCAGTTCTCTTCTCCAAGCCCTGCTTACCCAGCTGTCTCTGATGGCCCAGGTCAGGGAGAGAGACCAGACACCGGGGCCACAAAGGGGACAGAGCAGCGCTCCCTTCCGTCTCTGATCCTCTTGCTTCCTTCCTCATGGGGGAAGATGGTCCCAGCATTTGTTCTTCCCTGAAATGCTTGTTAGATCAATACTCAGGCAGGCCCAGAGGGGAACCATGTAATGGAACATTGTCTTCCAAGTTTCCGAGCTGTCTCCTAGGACTCCAGAAGGCCGGCCATGGCTGTCTGCCCAGCGAAAGCACCACACAGATTTCTGCAATATTGCTAGGATTTTCACCATCATATCACTTGCTCCTCATCTGGTAGACACATAAATCTCTCATCTGACCAGAAAAAAAAAATGTGTTGTGGTGGGAGGAACAGTGAGCTTGGAGCAGGAATCTCAGGGTCTAGCTGACCTTGGCCGCTGACTCACCGTATTAGTAACTCCTCATCTGTAGAATAGGGATGAGCAATATCAGCTCTGCCGGCTTCATGGGCACAAAAGAAATAAAGAGTGCAAAATCCTTCTGAGGGAGGGACACTGAGCACCCACTACATGCTGGGTACTCTTCCATATGTGTCCTTCCTCATGGAGCACTTTATGGACATTATCGTTAATCCTCTCGACAACCTATAGGCAGCTATTATCAACCCCCTGCCCCATTTTACAGATGAGGGAATGAGCCTTGGAGAGATTAAATGATATACTTCGGCCAGTAGATGGTGGAGTGACACCTCCCAGGACCAGCAGCAGCGGCACAGCTTGGGAGCTGGAAGAAATGCAGGTTCTCAGGCCCCACAACAGACTAAGCATCAGTCTACCTTTCTTTTCTTTTTTTTTTTTTTGAGTCAGAGTCTCACTCTGTCACCCAGGCTGGAGTGCAGTGGCACGCTCATAGCCACCACAGCCTCAACCTGCTGGGCTCAGGAGATCCTTCCACCTCAGCCTTCCAAGTAGCTGGAACTACAGATGTGAGCCACCATGCCCGGCTAATTTTTTGCATTATTGTAGAAATGAGGTCTCACCAAGTTGCCCAGGCTGGTCTCTAAACCATGGGCTCAGGCAATCCTCTTGTCTCGGCCTCCCAGAGTGCTAGGATTACAAGCGTGAGCCACCACACCTGGCCAGAGTCTGCCTTTTAACAAGAGCTCACCCACTACCTGCTCCACACGAGGTTGACTTATTTTTTTAAGTATTTAAATGCAAGCCCAACTAGAAGATGCTATGAATAATGTAATAATAGCATAATCACCCTGGGGACAAACTCTGCCACCAGGAGGAGTTTCTGAGGAACTCTGCTTCCTGTTTCTTAGGATCATATCCTACTCTCAAAAAGTCAGAAGCCACAGGCCCAAACTGGGCTGCTCTGCAGGACCCTCAGAGAGACTGGAAAGACACCCACCTCATCCAGCTCCATCCTGTGCCCGGGCCAGTTCTTCCCTGGAAATGAGGCAGAAGAAATCCTGCCTCGTTAGTTTGGGAACTTGTTTTCCAGATGAGTCCTCTAGTTGGAAAGGCTTTGCCAGTTCCTGGAGCCCAGGAAGACTTTGAAGCATTTTCCCTCTGCATCTGAGGCTTCCAGCCCCCCACAGCGCAGTGATTGGCTGTGGGGACCCTCCTTGCTTGGGCATAGAAGCCACTCCCGCCAGGGCGCCCAGTAAGTGACTTGATCTTGGCATTGGCATGCAGAGAAGCTGTGGGAGCTGCAGCTGCCTTGGCCGTGCGCACCTCTCTTCACGGGAGCTTTCCAGTCATTTAGCTCCGCTATGGACACGGAACCAAAATTAACGAAGTCTCCTGTGGGCCCTC
The DNA here is from genome assembly GCA_963574415.1 of Tarsius wallacei. Taxonomy (NCBI): domain Eukaryota; kingdom Metazoa; phylum Chordata; class Mammalia; order Primates; family Tarsiidae; genus Tarsius; species Tarsius wallacei. Next base: position 30,333 of record CAUYQG010271793.1, on the reverse strand, counting down.
AAAGCTCTCCACCCATCCAGACACTCTGGCTCGCTGTCATTCAACAGATAGCCTGTGGGGAGCGGGACCCTGGGCTCATCCTCCCCGCCCGCCGCTCCATACACGGGGACAGCACCTCCCTCCAGTGCCGCCATGGGCTGCTCCCAGAAAGACACCAGCTAGAACTTTGGAGTGTTTGTGCAGGGGGTGCCTTGTCGAGGGACAGCAACTGTAGAAAACTGCAGGCACCAAGATGTGGCAAGGGGCCAGGGCACCTGAGCTACCTCCCAATGGAAGCTGGCTTCCCAGGAGCTAGGCCAGGTAAGCTCCTGCAGGGTGGGTGGTGGCATTGCACCCAGTGGTTAAGTACCCAAGTCTTAGAGTTAGACACACTTGGGTTCAAGTGCAGGCTTTAATGGTTATCAACTGTATGGTTTGGGACAAGCTAGTTAACCTCTTTGTGATGCCCACAGAGGGGAGGGGAGACTGGTGGGTCACAGGCTCGGTTTCCTTATCTGTAAGATGGAGATAATAATGCATAGCAGTTTCTACCACAGGTAATGAGGATTTAATGAGAATGTTAATGAATGTTAAGAGTTTAGCAGATACTTGACAAATAATAAGTACTTAATAAATTATAGCTGTCATTATTCAGTATGCCTATCCCTGCTGCAGCGCATACAGCTTCAAAAGAAACTGAGGCCGATCCAGTGGCTCATGCCTGTAATTATAGCACTTTGGGAAGCGAAGGCAGGGGGATCTCTTGAAGCCGGGAATTCAAGACCAGACTGGACAACACAGTGAGATGCCGTCTCTAAAAAAAGAAAAAGAAAAAGAAAATTAAAAAATTAAAAAGAAATGAATAAATGAAACTTAATAAACAAAAGGCTTATAAACAGAATACAGTGAATATGGCGGTTCATTCAAAATCCCCGTTCTGAAAACCTACTGTATGCCAGGTGTCTCTGTCCATTGGGGCTGCTATAACAAAAATAACACAGACTAGGTCTGTTATAAACAAGACATTTATTTCTTATGGTTCTGGAGGCTTGAAAGCCCAAGCTCCAGGTGCCTGCAGATTTGGTGCCTGGGGTGGATCCGCCTTCTGTTTCATAAATGGTACCTTCTTGCTGTGTCCTCACCTGGGGGAAGGGGCAAGGAGCCCCATGGGGGGTGTCCTTTAGAAAGGCACTAATCCCATTCATGAGGGCTCTGGTCTCTCTAAGGCCCCATCTTCCACTACAGTCCCCTTAGGGGTTAGGATTTCAACATATGAATTTGGGGGTACACAAGCATTCAGTGCCTCATTGGAGGTATGATAAGGATTAGACTGTGGCCATGTCCTCATGGTGCTCACAGAGGAGAGAGGAGACAGGTGGATCACAGGCTCATTGTACACAGAGTGACAAGCGTTGTGATGGGGCACGAGAGAGATGCCACAGAATCCTATGGCGGCACATAACCTAGCTTGGTGATACCAGAGCTGAGTCTTAGAAGATGAGTTAATGAAGCCAAGAGGGTCTAGCGGAGCAAGAGAGGAAGAAGATAGCGTCACAGGAAGGGGGTGAGTGCTTGGCACACTTAGGACTGCAAGTGTCCAGGGAGGGACAGGGGCTTCACGACCAGGCTTGGTCCCAGAGGACCTTGTGTGTATTCCAGGACTTAGGACTTTATCCAGAGTGCCTGGCACATGATAGGTACTCGTAAATACTGTCACTGAAAAATAAGATAATGCTGAGCCTCTGAGGGATTTTAAGCCAGGGAGTCACATGGTCAGGTTTTTAGTCCAGGAAGCTCACTTGGATGGCAGAGAGAGGATGTCCAGGAGGAGGCCTTCACTGGAGGCCAAAGCAGAGTCTGGGCGAGAGTAGACAGGCTGGGTCCAGGAGCACGGCGAGCAGGTGCCGCTATTCCCAGGTGACAGGAATGGTGAGAACAGGCAGGCAGGAATGGACAAGACAGGCTGAGGCACAGTTGCGGAGATGTGGAAGAACAATTCGAAAGGGAAGAAAGGGGGCCATGCAGGTCTGCTGGATGGGGAAGAAAAAGTGCCAGCAGAAGGGGGCTGCGTGAGGTGGAGAGCAGGCAATTGGAAGGGCAGATTTGCCTGACTCAGAAATGTCCAGAAAAGAAGAAAGAACATGAAGGAAGACACAGACTTGGGCAGGAAGGACTCCCTCATGTCTGCACAGTGCTGGGGCACTGCACCCTGTCCCCCAGACAGCCTGGTTTCATCTCCCAGTAGCCCTTCACCCTTCAGCACTTTCCCTGAGCCAGGGCTTTTCCCTGTGCAAAAGGCCTCGCGGGCCAGGACTGCCCATGGGTCGAGAATCATTGTCCCCGTCTTCAGAAGGCAAGGTTGAATCTCAGCACTTGTGACTAGTTATGAGTCATGTACCCAGTTGGGGACAAAGCTGCAGCTAGAAACTCAGAGTTAGCTAATAAGTGTGGCAAGGCTTTCTCTACGTCACTCTGAGTCACTGGAGGAGAGCCCCTAGAGGGCACGTTCGTGTGGCAAGATCTTCTCTGGGCCCAGGAATGAGTCAGCTGTCCAAGGAAGAGGTGCCAAGGTGAGAAAGAAGATGGCTGTGGTGGAGGATCAGCTGATCCTGATGCAACTATGCTGTGGGACAAGCGGCTTGTGTGCACTCTGATTCAACATTCATCTGATGGTGCAGCGTTGCACATCTTCGAGTCTTCTGGTCAAGGACTTTTGCCTTCTAACAGCTCCCTGGAGTCCCCTTGCCCTTCAGGAGCCTTTGATTTCCCCCATAATGATCCCCAGAACCGTTAGAAACCCATCCCTGGGAGACAGCAGGGAGTAGGAGACACATCAGCCTTCTTGGTGTTTGCCACGATGGGAGAAATCTACGGGGATGGGCTTCCATGTTTTGGCCTGTGGTGAGCATCCTTTTTACACAACTGGGGACCAGCACACACCCTCTCCACCGTCGCTGGGCCCCGACAGGTGCCCACGAGCAGAGAGAAGGCCCAAGGATCTCTTGCCCCAGGTATTGGTCAGAAAATGAGAGGAGTGAGCAGAAAGAGGAGACACCACACAGACCAGAACAGGAGGACAGAGCTGGCAGACAGAAGGAGGGTGCCCTCACCTCTGCTCTCTTCTCTCCCCGCTCCCCAACCCAGGCCACCTACCCTGCACCAGTGATTCTTGAGACAACAAAGCCCCATGGGTGAGGAGCTTTATAACTCTTTTCATTTCTGGTCTAAGATTCTGGGTCCCAGGGTCCCAAGGTCCCGATGGAGTCCCAGCAGGCCAGAGAGGATGAACACTTTTCTTGTAGACATCCTGTGGGTCACTGCCCCTCTGTCAGAAAAGATAAACACTACTCTCCCCTCCAGAAGGTGAGATCAGAAGGAAAGAGACAGTTTCACCTGATGGAACAAACACTTGTTCATTCATTCATTCATCCACATATTCATTATTTTCATTATTATTAATAATATTAATATTAAGCACCTACTATGTGCCAGGCATTGGATTCACCTCTAGGAATAAGCAGAACAGACCTGGTCGCTGCCCTCTGGAAGTTTGCAATTAGGTTGGTGCACACCTACTGGGTACCCTTCCTGGAGCCTGGCAGTGGAGGACACGTCAGGATAAATGAGGTAAAACTTCTGCCCTCAGGAGCTCACACTTCAGTGGGAGACATAGCAACCAAGGAAGCCCATGCCTGGTTCCCCTTGGCCAGTGTATGGCCTGAATGCCAGGGGACCCAGAGGTTGTGCCTGTGGTGCATGGTTCGCCCTCCACCACTTTGTCTCCTCCAATACGCTTTGTACCAAGATGGTCTTCCTGACATCAGACTTGAAACTCCCTAACTGCACTTAAAAATAACATGCTGCTATTTTTGGTTGCAATGGCCATCCTGCTTCCTCCAGAAACTTCCACTTATGGGTATAAAACCAAGAAAAATAAGCTGGGAGGGAACTCAGGGCTCTAGATTATGATTGTCTCACAGCACTTCACCTGCCCAGATCTTTATCTCTCCGTGGGAAAAATGATAACTACTTTATGTGCCACACAGGGTTGTGAGGACCTCAAAAGTTAACAGATGCAAAGTAATAGTAACAATAGAAATAGCTATCATTTATTGAGTGCTTGCTGCATACTCAGCTCTGGACAAAGAGTTTTACACCTGTTATCTCAGGCAATTCTCCACCGGACTTGGAAAGACTGGTTCATTGCCCAAGGTTACACAAGTAGAAAGTTGCAAGCTCAAGGTTTGAACCCAGGCTAAATCCAGGTTCAGAAGCCCCAAACACTACCAGCACCGGCTCTCACCAAAGTGCCTCACAGAATCGAGAAGGAGTACATGATAATTTTCAAAATGTGGGGACAAATGACTGGTGTGCACTCAGATTCAAAACTCACCTGATGTCACGGCATAGCACGTCTTCAAGTCTTCCAGTTGAGGACTTGGAAGACACCTCAGGCCAAGGGTTCCTCTTCCCTCCCCTCATTCTGGGTGAGGACCCTCTTTCCCTCTCCTCCCCCACAATCCACTCCCTCTACAGCAGGGAGTGGGGTGCCCATGACTGCCAGGCTGTTGTTGCAAGACTCATTTTTTTTTAAAGGTTAAATCTCCTTGGCTCCATTGCCATCCACAAGCCATTAATATTTCAGGACTATTGCTCAGCCCAGGGTGGCAGAGATGGCTCCCTCTGTGTCTGAGAGGCAGCTTCCAGTTAAAAGTTCACCACAGAAAATTTGATGCCTAATAAATTGGAGCCTTCCTTGCTTTAAATCATTTTTAAACCACAATTGCTGCACAAAATATAATTATTACAAACTGGTCATTTGTAACAGAGAAATCTCATTAAAACGATTCCATGCTGGAAAGGCAGGTGGGCGGGGGAGGCAAGGGGGCGGCAGTGGTGGTGACAGGCCTGGGGGGAGGGGGCTGGAGGAGCAAGAGGCCCAGAAAAGGCTTGGAGAGGGCTAGGGGATGCTCTTAATTACAGATTGATTATTTCTGGTGATTGAGCACAGAATATAATCAGCTCAACATTTCCAGGCTGGAGCAGAGGAGTAGGGATGGGTGGGTGACTAGGACTGAGGAATCTTCCAGACTGTCTTCTATTCTGAGCCGAGCAACTGGCCCAGGGATGGGTCGGAGGGGACACGGGCCGGTGACAGTAGGCTCCCCCTTCAGACTTCTGGCCGGTCCCTGGCCCAGGGAGGGCGTTGCCTGTTTCATCCACAGAGGAAAGAGACTACACGGTTGCTGGAAGAGCCTTGGCCAGTTGTCGGGGAGACAGAACACGACTTGAAATCGAAGGACCCGGGCTCAAATCCCAATTCTGATCCTAGCAAGCTGGTTCCTGCGAGGAGTTGATTCACTCGAAGTCCCCAAGCCTGGGTTTCCAGGTGACTGGAATGGGCCTAGGCCTGACCTCCTTACCCTTCAGGGCTGTGGTGAGGCTCACCTGAGACATGTATGTAAATTACTTTACCTGGCACAGAGCAGAAGCTACAAAACGTGCCGAAATTAATGTTCTAACGAAGATTGTGAGATGTAGAAAGCAGCTGCCAGAACAGAATGGTGGAATCCCCTTCCTGAGAGAATGTCAAGAACAAGACTGACACTGCCCTCCTAGGAAAGGTGCCGGGGATCTTGGTGAGCCCTTCTTCAAGAGAGAGGTCCAGTGTCACAGAGAACCACCTGTGCCAAGTGCATGTTCACCGATGGGTTGCTGGGCGCGTTTATGGGGTCAGCACCTCGGGACTTTTCACCTTCTGCCACAGCCCCTCCCATAACCTCCAGTAGGCCTGTCTGTCCTGCACGTGTCCAGGAGGCCACCGAGGAAACCTGCCCAGAAAGGGAGAAAGAAAGGCTGCCACCCTCCTCGTCTTAGTTGTCAGCTCCAAGCCTGTTGAGACAAATGCCTCAGGCTCTGCCCTCCAGCCTGGTTTTTGGTGCAGTTCAGGGTGCCTTTTTAGACTTCAGCTTTCTCCCTAGGCTCGACTCAGCACACACTTCTGAGATCTGTTTGTTTGTTTGTTGGGGGAAGTGTATGTGTATAATTGTGGGGATCTATGAGTGAGTAGGACAGTGAATGTGTATGTGAGAGGTGTGTTGGGAGAAGATGAGGGGTCTCCTCCCTCAGGCCAGGTCAAGGAGTTTGGGTTCATCTCACAGGCATTAATGTGCCAGTGAAAGATTCTCACCGCAGGTGAATGTGGCCCAGTCTCTATTTTAGAAAACCCCTCTGACAGCAGCATGGGGGCTGGATTGGGAGGAGAGCAAGACAGAAGGAGACGTGTAAGGGGGAGACTGCTGTAGTCCTGGGGCAGCAACAGGAGGGGAAGGGCACTGACAAGAGGAGAAGAAAATGGAGGAGTCATAGATTTTCCTCCATGTCCACCTTGATGGTGATGCTGTGGCTTCTGTAACAAATCATCACACACCTGGTGGCCCTAAACAGGAGACATTGATTCCCTCACACTTCTGGAGGCCAGAATTCTGAAATCAGCATCCCTGAGCTAAAATCCAAGTGTCATTGGGTCACACTCCCTCCAGAGGCTGCAGGGGAGAGTCCGTTTCTTGCTTCTTCCAACTTCTGGTGACTACTGTCTTTCCCTGGCTTGTGGCCACATCCCTCCAGGATGTGCACCTGCCTTGCGGCAGGAACTATAGATACCATGGGCAGCCTCAGTCTCCTTGGAGGATTCTTGGGAGCAGGTGAGACCCATTCTCAGGGGACAGCTGCTTTCACATCTCCAGGCTTCTGCCGCAGACCACCAATCCCCTTGCAAGGGAAGTCCCCCTCCTGCTATCTGTGAACCCAAAGAACAGCCTGTGGTCTTGTATGTGAGCATTCTCAATCCTCCAGGAGCTTCAGGGACAGGGCCACAGGGGCAGGACCACAGTTTCTCTATGTTCTCTGTTCCTAACCCCCACCCTGCCTTACATGAAACAAGACCAACACACGCGGGGCGGAGATCTTCCCAGACAACCTCGGACCAGACACGCCATTGCATACTGGGTTTGAGCCTGCCATTTCTAGCTGTGTGGCTTTGAGTGGGTAACTTAAACTCTCTGTGCTCAGCTTCCTCTTCTACAACTTGGAGATGATCATGAGAACTGATCTGCTTACTTCAGGTGGACAAAAGATTGGCATAGAGAAATTATTACGATGATATCCATCATCATCTTTATCACTGATTGGCCCCGGGTCGTGACGGCGGGTGTGGGGTGGTGGAGAAGGTGTCCTCCTTGTTAGAGTTCTCATTGTGGATTTCTTCAGTCTCTCCTCTTGAGGGCTGAGGAAGAGGTGTCCAGGCTGTGCCCACCCAGGATCTCTGCATCCCACACTCCCCAAGCACCTCTTCATGATTGGCTGGTCTGCAGAGCTCCCTGCTGGCTGGACAGGTTCTGGGTGGGAGCCGTGGGTGGCTGGGCGCCAGGAGCCCACAGAGGGGGCGCCTACATGCATGTTCGTGGGACCGTGGGTGGCTGTGCAGAGGCCTCTGTGGCTCGGAAATAGCTCTGCAGCGGTGGCGGGGACAAGCTGGTATGTGCGGCCCAGGGTGGGCTGCTGCTGAGGGTTGCCAGGGAAACCATGGCTGCAGGAGCCCCCAGCCCTTCGCCTCTTTGCCATGGAGACAGCGAGATGGAGGCAGCAAGGTTCACGGAACAGGTGGCCCCCAACACAGCTTCAGCTTCGGGGAAACCATAGTACCCGCTGAGCCCACCGCCAGGGGAGGGAGCAGCCGTGGGATCAATTTTCCGATTATGAAACCATGTTCATATGTCAATTCCTTCTCTCCTGCTTGTGGGCTTCCCCCCTCCATTTCGTCAATCCAACTCGCTCCTCTCTCTGCTTCCTGGCTTACATTTCATGTTAGCGCAACGCTGGTCTTTGAAGAATGAAATTTGGCAGCAGTTGAGTGTCTAATATGACCTCATCCTGTCTGGTGTTTTCAGGAAAGGGCAGAGGGGGAGGTGCACAGGGCAAAAGGCCTGGAAAATAGATGTGGGACCTGTGGGCTCTCGGGACTAAAAATGGGCCTCCTGCCCAGTCAAGGGGACAGGGGCTCTTCTCTTCAGTCTGCCCCTGGACCCAAGTATGATAGTTTTCAGAAAACTCTCAAACTTCTCTCACCCCACCAACTCATGGGTTCTCTTCCAGTCCTTCTGGGATGCCAGGATGCGGCTGGTTAAAAACTGGGATGGGAGGGCTCTGTTGAGTCATTCTGCCCAGCCCCTGTCTCAGGTGGGGGGGCTGGTCTCCCCCTCAGTGCCCAGGAAAAATGGCCACCTTAGGAAGGAGATGCCTGACCCATATTCCTGTTCCAAAGCCTTCTCCAGAGCCCACCAACCTTCTCTCACTGCACTGTAAGCCCCTTCTTTCCCATTTCCTAGGCTCCAAGACCTTGTTACTCTAGAAATGTTAGTTTTTGTTTGTTTATACTGATTGAGTCATTGGCCATTTCTCCAGATGAATGGAGAATTGAGAGCTATAGACCCTTAGAACTCACTAACTTAAAGGGACAGGTTCCTGCCATTGCCCTGCCCTGCCCACCACCTCCTCCATCCCTGCCCCTACCCCTCGGTTTGGCTCCTCACACTAATACATCCATGCCCCTTCCCCCTCTTACCCTGGGCACACGACCTACCCACTCACCCCACCCCATCCACCCTGGCTGTCTGTCCATCTGCCCAGCTCTCTGACTTGTCTCTTGCTTGTCTAATGTTCAAGCCATCAGTTGTGACAATCATATCTGATCATTAATAATGCAATAATGGAATAGTGACTGGAGAGACACTTGGATAATCAGCTAGCACAGGCTCATTAGTGGCACAGAACAATCACTGCGATGTAATAACAGATCCCAGGAAATTTCAATTAAACCTGGAACTTTGTTAGGGTTTCATTTTATTTTCAGCACGGCGAAGGATGGCGTAATTGCAATCAACTAAAGCCAATGCAAATCTCCTCCAAAAGAGACCCCTTCCCCTGGGTATGCGAGGGAATTAAGTCTCACTCTTCCTTCGCTCCTGCCCATCTTCATTCTGAGCTGTTTAATGAACTCCTTCTCTGCCCTGAAGAATGTTCCTACTGAGTTTTTGGTTTCACTTGACAACAGGATCATTCTGGCTTCTGGCCTTAGGATAAAGATGATGATGCTAAGAATTAGCATTCGCTGAGAGCTCAGTGAGTGCCAGGCACTTGCTAGGTCCTCTCCATGAGTCATCTTGTTTAAACCTCACCACAACTTATTGAGATAGTCATTAGTATTATCATCATTTTGCCAGTGAGGTCACTGAGTCTCAAAACAGTTGAGGAACAGGCTCTGGGCAGCACATCTCACAAGTACTACTGGTGCCCAACTCTAAGCCAGACCTGCCCAAGTCTGAGGCCCATGACCGCACACTCTCACACTCTCTCACACTCTCCCTCTGTCTGTCTGTCTGTCACTCTCTGTCTGTCTCTCCCACTTTCTTGCCTCTCTCTCCTCTCTCTGTCTCTCTCTGTCTCTCTGTCTCCCTGTCTCTCTCTCTCTCTCTCTGTCTGTCCCTCTTCTATTTTTTCTCCACTCCCCCATCTCTCTGTTTCTGTCTCTCTCTGTCTCTCTCTCTCTCTGGTGAGGTATTGAGTGAGCCTTAAAAAGGATGGGGTACCTCAAGTCCAGTGCAGCCTAGGCATCTCATGTCTGGACCTCAGCCTCCAGCCTAGGTGGGTAGATAGGGAGACTTTTTAAAAATAGCATCCCTGAATCCTGTCCCCAAATCAAACTACCTAATCTGAATCTCTGGGGATGGGGCCCAAGCATCTACATTTTTTCAAAGCTCCCTAAAGTCATTTTGAAGCACACTGTGCTTAAAACCTTTCCCAGGGCTTCTCTGCCTTACTAAGGGGACATGGACACAGGTGATCAGCCCAGTCCTGGGCTCATGGGTCTCGGTAGGAAAGCAAATCAAAGCCAGGCTCTTTCAGAAAAGGTATGTGGTGCCTCCCCTTCTGTGACCCCCACTCTGGCCTCCATCCCCTCATCCCTGAAGTAAGGGCTAGACCAAGCAGCCCCTAAGATGCCTTTGGCTCTGGCAGCCTGCCACTTGACCAGAAGCTTCCTAGAACAGGCAACCCCTTATCCCAGCTCCATGGTCTGCTGGGGAAGATAATTCAGGGTTGCGAGTACCCTTTCAGAATGCCTTAAATCGCCGTTTCTCTAAAGTCAAACCACACTATTTCATACTTGCCTCTAAATTAACATTCTTTACTTACATGTTTTTAAAAACTGAATTTTACATCATTGCTATATATGGAAATTCATAGCCCCGTCACAAATGGAAAGCAACCACACAAATTGGACCATCTCAATTCATCTCCTACATTAACAGGGGTGTGCAGACCGCACTGGCTCAAATCACCTCACCCGGTCAGCACTTCCTCAGTGTGACCCTCACCGCTGTGTGTAGTGGCATGCACACCCACACCACTCGCTCAGCGGGAAAGAACCCAGGAAGGTCTAAGTTTTAAAGGCAAAACTGTCCTTTCAGCCTTATTGTTGCGGGATGTTGGCTTTTGGGCCGGACTAAGATTTACATTTGAAGTATTGCCTCCCATAGAAGGTCAGTTTTGACACCTGCAGAATGGGTGTCAGGAGGCTTAAGGCAAACCTGGGCCTCATTGTGGTATGAGCTTGCCTTCTCCTACTTTCTTAGCTCTTATCAGTACATGGACAGGAAAAGAACGGACCTCTGGGAAAAGTCAGATGGATTTTTGTGGGGCGATTGGGAGGACTTTAGGAAGCTATCTGTACAGAGGACCCTTGAACGATGCAGGGGGTTAAGGGCACTGACACTCTTGCTCGGTGGAAAATCTGCATATAACTTTGGCTCCCCAAAAATTGAACTATCAAGAGCCTACTGTGGACTGGCAGCCTTAAGGACTACATGAACAGTCAATTAATACATATTGCATATGTATGTGTATTATATACCATATTCTTACAATAAAGCAAGCTAGAGAAAAGAAAACGTTATTAAAAATTCATAAGGAAGAGAAAATATGTTGACTGTTCATTGAGTGGAAGTGTATCATCATAAAGGTCTTTATCCTCATTGTCTTCATGTAGAGTAGCCTGAGGGGGAGGAAAGAAGAGGAGAGATTGGTCTTACTGTCCCAGGGTGGCAGAGGCAGAGGAAAATCCACAGGCAAGTGGGCCTGGACCTGTGCGGTTCAAACCTGTGTTGTTCAAGGGTCAGTTGTACTTCAAAACAGCAACCTCTCCTAACTCACAGGAGGCGCCTGTCTGCCACCATTGGCAACTCAGCGTTCTGGGTCCAGGGGCCACTTAGGCTATTTGGCCTCATTTTCTCCTCTGTAAGCGTTTGTTACTGAAAACACTCTACTGGGCACTAAAAGGAGCATGACCCAGTCCTGCCCTCATCTCTTCCAGCCATGGGGCAGACACAACAACAGAGGTATATGCTACACTTCACTCCATAGCTAACTCCACTAGGGGTTGACCCTAAGGCAGGAAGGGAGGGATTCAACCGATGCTCCCTCCCTGAAATCCTTCCTCCTGCCCTTCAATCCAAATAGAACCTACATTTGCCCTGCTTAAAATGTGGGTACTCAGCCTTATCTATCTAGGTAGGTAGCCTACAGGTTGAGAGCACAGGCTTGGGGGCTGGCCCTGACTGAAGATTTGCATCACTCATGGCAGAATATTAAACTGTCTCAGTGTCAGTTTCCTTAACTGCAAAATAGGGACCCTACAAGGACTATGAGAGATGCTGTCCTGAAATTGCTCAGCCGAGTGCATGAAAAGGTTTATCACTCCAGGAAAGTTACTTATAGTTGTTGGTGTTTTTGTTTGTTTCTCTTTTTTTTTTTTAGCAGAAATTCTAGGTTTGGAATGGGACAGTCCTGGATTCAGATGCTAGATCTATACCCTGCTGTGCATACTTGACCTTGGGTTTGACTTCTTTGAGACTTATGTTCTCATCTATAAAGATGGGTGATCATAGTGGCCTCTCAGGCAAGCATATAAATGCAAGGTCCCTGATGCTGCCACCTCCACCTACTGCCTTGGTGTGGGGGAGAACCCACATGACCAGCCAGCACATGGTGAGCCTAGACTGAAGGTTCAGACTTTACCTGTACAGCCCCAAGGTCCTGAGCATTCCCATTCCCATGTACTCTGTCTCACACCCAGCCCAGAGGTGATCTTGTTTTTTGTTGTTGTTGTTGTTTGGGGTGGGGGCTTATTTTTTGTTTTTTTAGCCAGGGTCTCACTCTGTGGACTGGGCTAGAGTTCAGTGGCACGATCACAAGTCACCACAGTCTCAAACTCCCACCATCTCAGCCTCTCAAGTAGCTGAGACTACAGGTATGTGCTACCACGCCTGGCTAATTTTTTTATTTTTTGTAGAGACAAAGTCTCACTATGTTGCCGAGACTGGTCTCAAACTCTGGGCTCAAGCAATCCTCTTGCCTCAGCCTCCCAAAGTGCTGAGATTACAGGTGTGAGCCACCGCACCCAGCCACTCTTGCCTTTGATGATCACCTTCATCATCCTGAGCCCCATGTCACTGAAAGGGTGGGACCCAAAGTTTACTGCTAGATCAAGACCAGCCACCCACTGTGGACAACATGACAACAATGGTTGGAGGAGGAAAGGGAAAGGATACTCCGTCCCTTCTCCTTTCTTCCATCCTATCCCCTCCTGGCTCAAGTGACCCTTCCCAGCTCCTCAAAACTCTTCCAGGCACCATGCAGAGGAGAGACCACAACTTCTCACAGAAGACCAGTGTCTGAGTTCTGTTGCTGCCATTGCCAGGTGAACTTGGACCTCCTCCCTCAGAGTCACCCCATCTCTAAGGAAGACAGTGAAGCCACCGTGAGGAGTAAATGAGATGTTCACAGATGCTCAGGCTTCTCTTCTGTTTCTCTTCCTTCTCTTTTGTGCCCACAGCTTCTCAGAAGCTGCGAGATTTTTTTTTTTTTAACCTCCTCTCCTCCTCCCACCATTGGGTACCTCTCTGCCTCCCAACCCAGGACACCCTCATCACCACCGACCTGAGTGATGCAGAGCCTGTATTTTCAGGAGCCATGAGTTTCTGAAACCCCAGGACATTGGCAGTGTAATGAACATCCTTTCTCTGGGCTCAGGCCAAGGCAGGCCTGCAGGCCCCTTCCTCAGTGATGAGAGAGGGGAAAGATAATCCTGCCCCAAGAGGACTTAAATTAGATGAATGAACAAAGATGTGCCACAGCCTTCAGAAGGGCTCCCCACCTTGCTCCGGGCTCCTCAACCAGCAGATGCCCCTCTTCTGACCTCATTGAGTCACCGGTTCCCTTGCCTGACATTTCGGGCCAGATGTCGACCAGTCCCGAGTCCACTTGGCAGCACCCCACACTTGATGCAAACAAGAGCCTGTTTGAAGCAAAAAATCCTTCAGCAATTACCTGTAGAAACGGGATGAAGAGCGCTGGGAACAGAAAGAGGAATTTATTTATTTGTTCTCGGTGCTTTGAGTTAGTTTTCAAATTGTCCTTCTGTAGATAAAGGCATCTCTCCAGCAGCTCAGCCCCGGATCGCAGCAGCTAATCTGCATCCGGTGGATCAAAATAGCCTCCAAACCAGATGGCACACCGGGAAACCAGAACCGGTTCTAAGTGCTGAGAGTGGGGATTTAAATAGAGTCACGTGAAGCCTTTTTGGGATTTTCTGGGACAAGGGGGTGGGGGTGGGGACGACAGGGATTTCCAGGACTAGGAAGAGGGAGGCTGGAGTTAGAGAAGGGAAGCGAGAATTACTGGCACTTCCCCTGTAATTTTCTTCAGAGCTTGAGTAGGAAGCATTTTCCAGGGAGCCGAGGTGTTCCTATGACTGTGGCGGAGACCAAAGATTTTGCATGTCTCCCAGAGACAAATGATGCCCTGGAAAAGGCACGGGCCCTGCAGCTGAACCTGGTTGTGCATGGCACACAAGAACTCTGGAGGAGATCATGTGCTCCCTTGAGCCTCAGCTTCCTGGTCTGCAAATTGGGATTTTTATATTCACCTCTTGGGATTTTGATGAGGATTAATATGAGGGATGTAAAGCCCTCAGTCCACCCCATGCCTGGTACGTGAGGAACTCAACAAATGTTAGTTCCCTAGCCCCACACTCCCTCCCCGGAACCCATCTCTGGGGAGGAGTGTTGGGGGTAAGGGTAGAACTCTGCCTGACATAAGAGTAGGGATTCAGTCTGGGTCCTCAGCCTGCAGTCCTGACTCAGACTTCTGTCTCCTCTCTGTACTGGCCTGTCCTGTCCCTGGGACTGCACAGTGGTTTCCAGACCCGTTTCTGTCTGCTGAGCTCTGTGTCGCCAGGGTCAGGCACAGTGCCTGGAGCACAATCAGTACTCAGCACACACCTGCTGATTGAATGACAGTGTGAACGAGTGATTCCATCAGCCCCTTCCTGTGACTGGAAGAGGACAGATGCAGGCAGAAGCCCAGACTCTGACTGCAGCCAACAACAAAGCTTCGGAACAGAGGAAGTGACCATGATGTTGCATTAGCGGACCTTGGAAAAGCACACCCACGCATGGCTTCCCCAGCCCCAGACCTGTCCGAGGCCCTGGCTTAGGGTTACTCAGAAAGGAGCAGAGACCAGCTTGTCCGGTTCTGGGTCATTTCTTCTGTGTTAACCCACTCTCCTCAGGAAGGCCACAGGCCTTCTCCACCTCCCACATTCTAGGCACCCTGGGGTGGGAGTTGGAGAAGCTCTCCATAATAGACCCCTGGAGAGGTGACCCTTCAATTCCTCCAGTCCTCAGGATGTGGGTGTGTACAGGGGAGGCCCTTCAAGCCTTTGATTTCCCTAGAAAGTTCTTGATATGAGTGCTTAATTTCATGTGAGCTGGGGACAATGACAAAGAAGAAATGGGAAGTGAAGGCAGGTGAGAGCTCGGGAAGAGCAAGCTCAGGGTGGGGGTGGCAGCCAAGAAGACCGCTGCATTCTCCCTCCTGGCACCACCCAGGCCTCCCTCACAGCTGGATGACCCCATTGGCCTGAGGACCCAGGCCAGCCCCATCCAGGTGCCCACTGCTTTGCCCCACCCTCCCAATCGGGCAAACGAAAGGGATGCTGGAAAAAACAGCAGTCCTAACTAGTGTACGTTTTATTTCTACTTTGTGCTTTGGGATCTGTAGCATCCAAAATTTTTCCAATGAGTCACTTTGAAAAGTGAGAATAGAAAGTAGCAGAAAGCTCCAGGTGAAACACCTGCCTCAGCACACTCAGTCTCTAAACAGAGAAGCATTCTGCCAATCCAATGCCTGGTATACAGCATGGTGATGATCCGGCTTGGGGTAGGCCCTCCTCACTGGGGTGGGAGCTCCTTGAGGGGGGAATAGAGACTTAGTAAGAAGCCCTGTGTCTCATGCGTCCAGCACAAGGGCGGGCAGAAAAATGGCAGAGAGGGCGGATTGGGGCAGGTGCTGTAACCCCAGACAGTTCTTGCTGGTCTTGGGAGGGTCCTGGAGCCTAGTTCCAGTTGCAACCACAGCAAGGAGTGGACACAAATATGGCCTGTATGAGGCTAGCCCTTCCTGCCCTCCCTACCGGGGGCCTGCGCAACTGCTTCCCTCTGCCCCAGCTCTCCTGGCGGCCAGCTGCCCTCAAGGCCCTGGCCTGACCTCCCACCTCCCACTCGAATGTTTATCTACCCAGCCAGTCTCCAGGGACAGCCAGGACTTAATGAACTACCAAGTTGCCAAGGCTGCCTTTGATCCCAGCAGTTCAGCTGAGGAAATCGATACCATTAATGGAGAAAATCTGGGTTGTGATGTGAAGATTTGGGATGGGCCTTGTGACCATGTGACTGCCTGCCCACCTGCTGGGGACAGAGCTGAGCAGGCGCAGCGGGAATCTGTGCCGCAGTAATGCCTGTCTCCCAGGATGAAACCATGCCTGGGAGGTGAGAGGGGCAATCAGGACCTCAGGGCGGTCCCAGACCAGGATGGGATGAGGGTCCAAGAGCAGAGAGATAAGCCTGCAAAGGCTCAGAAATGCCAGAAAGAAGTCAGCGCAGCAAGCACAGTTTAAGGCTCTGGGGAAGCGAGACGGGACAGAAGAGAGGGAGATGGAAAGGGGTGGGCTGGCAGCAGAAAGCCAGAGGGAGCCACAGGGAAAACACTGACGGTGGGCAGCCCAGGGATGGGAGCAGCCAGGGACATGAGCTGGTGAGCTTCAGCTCAGGGCTGTGGCTTCAGCCGGCTACACGCTGCTGAGCAGTGAGCCTGAGAAGCCAGCTGGAAGCCAATGAGGAGTTTCAAAACGGATGGATCACAGTAGGCGGCACGTGGGGGTCGACAGGGGAGGGAGGAGCCTGAGCACCATCCAGCAGCCCTGAGAAAAGGGAGCCATGGCAGAGGGCACCCCCATGCGGTCCTGTCTCGCTCGCCCCTCCCAGTGCCTGGCTCACCACACTCAGCTGATGCTTTCTGTCACAGTCAAATGTCCCCCACCCACAGGCAGGACCAGGGTAGGGCCTCAGTCAATATTTGCATCAGCACCAGCTGGCTCTGTTTTGCCAGGCGCTGTGTTCCTGTCTCCTGGGCTCAGTGCCTTCCTGCTCTCTCCTCCCCGGCGCTCAGCACAGTGATGACAAGGCCCGCAAATCGCTCCGTGGTTCCACTGTACATCTCGTGGCAGGCTGTCTGTGTAGCTAGCCTCAGCCCCACCTGGACTGCTCCACTGGGCACCCTAGGGTTCCTGGCTCCTTGGAGGCCAGCACAGCAGAGGCTTCTCTACATGAGCCCCCGTGGGCTCAGGCTGGGGTGCAGCTGCTCAGCGCTCACCTGGTCCCCAGTTTAGGCCCAAGGAGCACACACAGGGAGGGAGCCTGTGATGCTTCATAGCAGAAATGGCCTGCACAGACTGCACCCTGGTCCTCTCTGTGCCTGCCTCTCTGCCTGACCGCAGCTCCCAGGTCCTGAGTTTCCTGATCTAGAAAGTACAGAGTGCCCTGCCCACCTCAAGGACTCGATGGAATACTTGAACAAAGATACAGATGTGAAAATACTACAAAAGGTGCTAGATACAACCAATTTGTTTCACATGCACACACTTCGCCTGGCTCCTTATTCAGATGGCGCTATAAGGAACTCCTTCCTGGCTGAAATGACCCTGGATGCTTTGTGAGAGGCACCCTCTGATCCTGAGGGCATTTATGGAGCAGGGTGGGAACAGCTTGAAGTCATAGGAGGAGACATCGCAAACAAAGACATGTGTGAAATTGCTCTCAGGGTGAAGTTTGATGGCCCCAGTTTGGAAAAACAAATGCTCTAGCCCTGCCCAGTGTGTCCCCAGAGTTGCAGATATCCAACCTTTGATGGAGGTCGGTGTCCCAGTCAGGGGGGTGGATGTAAAGATAGCAAGGGGACTGGTTATATGCTCAATGTTCTTGACCCTGTCAGGGGTAAGGTCAAAGAACAGGGTCCTTCTGTCCCTCCTCAGACCCTCTGCCAACTGGGTCTGGCCCCCATCTAGTCTGTAGGTATCCTCAAGCCAGGCTACAGCTACAGCCAGAACACCCAGGTGGAACTCCACCTGGTCCTTTGCAGGCGGGAGGCTCTCACACCTGGGATAGGCGAGGCATGAGCTCCGTGTTCTGACACACCCTGACACCAGCCCCTAGACAAGTCTGGATATGCAAATGATCACCCTCCTTCATGGTTTTCTCCCATTCTAATCCATGGTGAGGCCCCTTTCTAATAAGCAGGATCTACTGCTCCCCTCCCCCATTGGGGGAGAAACAGGGGCAGGTGTTCTGAAACTGGAGCCAGAGAACTGTTCTCAGCAGGGGCAGGACAGGGGTCTGACGTCAGGAAAGCATGCCAGCCAAGGGGGTTCATGCCAAGGGGACTTAGCAGAGGCAAGTCTTGACAGGGCTATTTGCTCAAGAAACAGGAACAAGTGGCCTTGGTGTCCTTCCCAGCTCTGACCCCGGAAAGAGCTCCCTTGGGGTTTCTAGCCAAACCCCAACTCCTGGCCTTCTGGAGGTCCAGGGCAAAGCAATGGCCAGGGAGCAGAGCCTTGTGCAGCACCCACAGCCGATGTCCTCACAGTGGCAAAGGCAGCCTCTGTGGCCTCCACCCAGCCTCTCTGGACTTCTGGGACTCTCAGCTGTAGCTAGGGCCAGGGACTCTCCTTTTCCAATCTCGCAATGAGAAGGCAAAGGGTTTTGGAAGATGCCGTTTTCCCATGGTTAGCCACCAGAATCAGGATGGGCCCATGGCCAGAGTGGGGACATCAACCCTGGAGTCATCGTCACACCAAGGCTGGCAGGATCTTTCACTTCATTCATTGCACGCCCCTCATCTCATGGACCAGAGGAGCAGATGTGCCCAAGAACACATGGCTGGCAGGAACAACACCAGACTCCAAAGGGAGCCCAGCATGTCCCCAGCCTCCTCCCCACTAGAGATCCCTCTCCTTGCCTCTCCCTCGGGGTCCTGGGATGGGACCTGCAAAGACTGAGGGCCAAGGGCTAAGACTGGCTCCATGAGATGCTTCCCAGGAAACGTGACTCTCAGAGGGGTGGGAGAGCTTCCCTACTCCCGTGACAAGACTAGCAGAGAAATCGCTTCAAGCCTCAGTTTCCCCATCTGGAAAATGAGCATGCTATATCGACTTCCCAGATTCACTGTAAGGATAAACAACGGCCCACACAGAGCGTGTGTAGCAAGGTATGTGACTCCTACAGACACCCCCATTGTCCTCTTTCCCTCTTTCCCCCTCCCTGTTCCCTTTCTGGACTTCAGTTTCCTGAGCTATAAAAGGAAGTTTCCCAAACTGTATCAAAAGAGGCACACGAAAATAGTCTCTATTGTATGTATGACCACCATCTCCAACCCCCAATTCCATTTTAAAACTTCTGGTGACTTGCTGGAGCGAGCACACGCACTCTGCACGGCGCCCCTTCACCACACACACTCACAAAGACGCACCGGGCATGCTGACGCTGCATCGCAAAATAGAATCTCAGCCCGAGTGACACGTACCCTGTGAATATAGTATTCCGAGGTTTTCAGGAACAGTTCTGATATATGCCTGTTTGACATCCAAACTGTGACATTTTTAGAATGAAAGTGTTGCCAGGACAACAAGTATAAACTAGGAATGCCCTGGGAATCCTATGAATACACATTAGGACCTCCATCTCTTAGATCTCTTAGGGTAAAGAAGGCTTCCTCCCCCATGCCCCTGCCTGGAAGGCTCAGGATCCTTGGGCCTCAGCTCTGGGAGGACTCGTGAGCAGCCGGGCCGGGCTACCTGCTCCAACTCAGATCGTCTCAACACCGAACGCGGTCTTCACAACTGACTGCTGCCCCCACATCACCCGTTTGCCTCTCTCTCACCATCAGGAACCTGGGGATAGGAATCCCCATACCTAACACTGCCTAGCATATAGTAGGTGCTCAATAAATGCATATGGGAAGAAAGAACAGATATATGCCCCACCTAGAAACGGAAACCTAGGCAGAGACTAGGGGGTTAATGCAGCTCTTGGTGGAGCTGGAAGAAGTCAGCTTAGCAATAAAAAAGGAAGTTGTTGTTTCCTACCAGGCAAGCCAGAGCAGGCTTCTTCTGCCCGCTCCCCTCCGCCCTCTGTGCACACATTGCGAATGGCACCTGGTGGTTGGCCAGGGAGCTGACATCTTTATGCCTGCAGGTGACAGGTCGAGAGGACAGTTAGTGCTTTGTTGAAAAGCTTTCAGAGCTGGAGTCTCTGCACCCAGAAAAGGGAATGCAATTTAGAGCCCTGCTGTGGTCACCCCCCTCCCCAGACACAGTACACACCAGCCATGGTATCCAGAGTGGCTCCCCTGTGCAGTGTAGCTGACTGCCTGGGTGCCATCACTTGTCACTTGACAATAGAGAAGGATGTTTCTCTATTTTTCAGCTCAGATGAGCTTTCGAAGACGCTATCTGGCTGTGATATAAATCCATTGAGAAAGCCCTGGAGGGAGCCCCTGCAAAGCCCTAAATTGGACACTAAAAACAGATAAAAGCCGTTGGTTTAAAGGCTTTATGTGAGCTCCATTTGGGGGAAGGAATGAAAACAGGGATTTAGTTTGTCCTCTCTCACCAACACACTTTGGGCAGCTGTGGCCTGAGATTTTAGATATTTTGTGTCCCTGTTGAATGGATCTGAGTGGCCAATGAGCTAGTGCTGGAGAGGGGGGCCTAGAACTAAGACAGCCTCAAAGGAGCTCTGCTCCCCTGGCTTCTCCGCCACCATGTCTCACAACCCTGCTTTGAAGGAAAAGTGCAGGTCTTAGCTGAAGTGGTAAATCCTAGCCCTGACCAGCTGAATAGCTGCCTCCAGGAGTACCAGGTCCAGGTTAGTGGCGTTTCCTTAGGATGAGCGGGTCAAGCCCTCACCCTGCTGTTTCTGTTACCCAAGGCTCTAGTTTCCCCCGACTTTGTTGGTGGAGTGGAGTGGCATGTTAACCCACAAGACACAGTTACCTGCCCAGACTTCGCCTTCCCTTACACCTCTGTCTTTCTTGGCCACTACCTGCAGCCAGAAAACTTGGAGCTTGGGAAGACAAAAAGGCCAAATGAAAATTCCAGAAGGGATACAACACACAGCACACAGGGCTACTCAGTGTGTCCAGGGGCAACATGGCATTTCTGTAGCCCCTCTTTGGGGTAAATAATAAAATTACAGCTACTCCTATCAAAATGATAGGTCATCACTTGCTCAAAATATTGCCATGGGGGTAGGAAGGGTAATGCCAATCTTATTCTAACTCAGTGGTTCTCAATCACACATCAGTGTACCCAGGAAGCTTTTTAAAACCCCGATGTCAACTGGGCACAGTGGCTCAGCACTTTGAGAGGCCAGGACAGGAGGATTACTTGAGCCCAGAATTTTGACACCAACCAGCCTGGGCAACATGGGGAGACTTCATCTCTACTAAAAATCAAAAAATTAGCCAGGTTTGGTGGCATGCACCTGTAGTCCCAGCTACTTGGGAGACTAAGGCAGAAAGATCACCTGAGCCCAGGATATCAAGGCTTCCATAAGCTGTGATCATGCCACTTCACTCTAGCCTGGGCAAGATTCCCAACTCAAAGACAAACAAACAAACAAACAAACAAACAAAAACAAAAAAACTCCAGTGTACAGGCCACATCCAGACCAATTAAATCAGAATCTCAAAGCATCAACATTTTTCAAATTGATTCCATTATTTTTCACGTGATTGCACTGTTCTCATTGGCTAGACCTATTAATGAACATATGGAGACTGGGGGTCAAGGGTTCTAATCTTTCCCAAACCCCTTACTCCTACCCTTTAATGTAGACCTGAAGTGGAAGGGACTAGAAGGATGACTGGAGATGAAGGTCTTTAGGAACACCACCCTTTCCTTCCTGCTCGGCATGGTGAGCCTGATTCTGGAATGGTCTGCCTCAGGATGTTCAGGATATGAAAGAAGACTGGGGCCTAGGGTCCTGTCAGACCTGGGAAGCATGTTAGAAGGTGTAAAGGGCAACTATCCCTCTTATTAAACAAGTAAGGGCACGATGGAGAGTAAGGGTGTGACCTGACCAGGGTCACTGAGCACATGTCTGAGTCTTGGGTTCCAGTCTTTATTCAGTGTGCCTATCTGGGGGCTTCCAGTTCCATGGGACTTCTCACTCTTCTATTGAATGGGGGGAACCCAGGACAGCTGAACTTTTTGGCTTCTGGCAACCCCTCCATGAAAGCACATTCCCCAAACAGGGAGGAGAGGAGGAGTCATAGCACCATGCTGAATGGTCTGGTCTGGAGTCCTGACTCTGCCATTAAGAAGCACTGTGGCCTTAAAGGCCATCAGCCTCTCGTGAGCTTCTGTCCTACTCATTTATAAGACCAAAAACCTACTATCATGCAAGGTTGGCAGGTAATGGTTAATGAGATCAAGTGTGTGGAGTACCATAGCCATACTAAGTGTTTAGCCAAAGTTACTTTCTACCCCTCCCTCCTCTTTCTCCCAGTCTTTTCCTAGAATCAGGATGATGCTCTCTTCCAATAGGATCATGGCCCTTAGCCCCTGGAGGTTGTATTAACTTGGGCCTAGTGTGGTAAGTTTGTCCCCAGAGTAGATGGGATGGGAGCTTAGGGACCTTGCTCCTTTCCCCCAAGATAACTTCTTTTGTTACAGTAGAAAGGGTAGGTAGGGTGCTTTAGGTTTCTTAGAAACATTACCAAGAGGACAAGCCTCTGGGCAGCCCCAGAGGTGGCATCCTTCATGGCCACTGATCTAACTGGCCTGGAATTAAACGAAATAATTAACTAATTCTTCAAAGATTACCAGCTGAGTGCCTACTCTGTGCCAGGGATGAAGGAGTGGCAAGACAGACATGGTTCTTGCTCTGGTGGTGCTTGCAGGTGAAGACAGACTTCAGACAAGGGATTTCAGGCTATCATCTGACTTTTTTGTCCTCCCATGCTTACATAAGACAATGGTCTTAGGAGTTGGGACCTTTGTGGAGGTGATTGGGCCATGAGAACAGAGCCCTTATAAACAGGATTACCACTCTTATACACGAAACCCTAGAGGCCTCCCTCTTTCCGTCACATGAGGACACAGCAAGAAAGAGCCATCTAGGAACCAGGAAATGGGTGTCCTCACCACATTGAATCTGCTGGCACCTTGATCCTGGAATTCCCAGTCTCCAGAATGGTGAGAAAAAATTTCTGTTGTTTATAAGCCCCCTCAGTCTATGGCATTTTGGTATAGCAGCCCAACTGGACCAAGACAGAAGACTGGTACCTAGAAGTGGGAGTGCTGCTATAACAAATATCTAAAGTGTGGAGACCACTTTGAAACTGAATAGATACTGGGAGAGTTTTGAGGTACGTACTAGCAAAAGCCTACATTGTCATGAATGTATCATGAAGGGTGATGCTGGTGAGAGCTCTGAAGAAGAGGAGAAGTTATGACCAAAATGTTGGTAGAAACAGGGACCATTCTGATGAGCTCTTAGAAATGAAGACTACACAGTATGGCAATTAAGTTTGCGAACTTGCCACCATGTGTTTATGTAGACAGCACTGTGCAAACAACGCAGTAAGGTTTCATAACCTTTGTGTATCAGTGTCTCACAGATGTGTTTGAGTCTATGTATGGTGGTGTCTTGCTAAGTGGCTGTTCATTCTTATTGTTGCATGTTTTTGTGTGCCATTGCGAGAATGTCAGAACTTGAAATAGAGCAACAAACAAACATTAAATTTCTTGTTAAACTTAGCAAGGGTGGAAGTGAAATCAGAGACATATTAGTCCAAGTTTATGGAGATAATGCCATGAAGAAAATGGCAGTTTACAAATGAATTAAACATTTTTCTGAGGGAAGAGAAAGCGTCACTGATGGAGAGAGGTTAGAATAACCAGCAATGAACAGAACTGACGAAAATACTGCAAAAGTTCATTGAATTGTGCATCAAAATCATCAGCTGACTTTGAGAAGCATAGCAGACCAGATAATCATCAATAGAGAAACAGGAGCATCTTAACTGAAAATCTTGACATGAGAAAGTTGTGTGCAAAAAGAGCTGAAAGAGCTCTTGCATCACAGCAATGCACCAGCTCACACAGCACTGTCTGTGAGGGAGTTTTTAGCCACTAAACAAATAACTGTATTGGTACAACCTCCCTACTCACCTAATCTGACCCCCAATGACATTTTTCTTTACCTGAAGATAAAGGAAATATTGAAAGGAAGACATTCTTATGACATTCAGTACATCAAGGGTATTACGATGATAGCTCTGATGGCCATTCCAGAAAAATAGTTCCAAAATTGCTTTGATGGGTGGACCAGGTGCTGGTGTCGGTGCATAGCTATCCAAGGAGAGTACTTCAAAGGTGACTGTAGTGATATTCAGCAATGAGGAATATGACACTTTTTCTAGAATGAGTTAATGAACTTAATTGTCAGACCTCTTTTATAATTAGAAATAAAAGGAAATGCAATCTATGTTATGAAGTAGCAATGAACTTAGCTGAATTGTGTTCATTTCCTAGTGTTTTGTGGAAGGTAGAGCTTATGAGAAGTAAAATGTGACTAAAGAAACTTCTACAAAGTATTGCAGGCACGGCTTGGCTTCTCATCAATGCTTATATAGTAAAATGCAAGAAGACAGATAATTTAAAGATGGCTTTGTTAATCAAAAGGGAAGCTGAACTTACAGGTTTAAAAAGTTCTCAGCCTGTGCATATTGTAAAAAATGAGAAATCAAGTCAGGGAGAGAACCCCAAGGGTGTGGCCAAGCAGTCATTTGATAAAGAGATTAGTGTGGAGTATCCAAATGCTATTCATCAAGACAAAAAGAGGATGACCCTGAGTGCATTTTGAAGATTATCAGAGCTGCTCCTCCCATCACAGGCCCAGAGTCCCAGAGCCTAGAGGACAAAATGATTTCAAAAGCAGGGCCAGGACACCTGCAGGACCTTGGTCCTCACTGCAGTACCACCTCGAGGCTCTGCTCCCCACATTCTAGCACAGCATCCCTTGGCCACGCCAGGTTCAGCTCCAGTGGGCCCAGGTGTGATGTGGGCCATGGTAGCTACCCCTCCAGAGGGCACAAACAGTAAACTATGGCGGCATCAGTGCAGTGCCATCTCCACCAGTGCACCAAGTGCATGAGCTGCCTCCACTTGCCTGGATGTAAAAGGATGGAGCTGACTGGAGCCTCAGGCACATGATGCAGGGTGGAACCACTGCAGAGTCCCCACAAGGGCAGTGTCTAGTTGACCAATGGGGACAGTGCCACCCCCATGACCGTGGCACCTCCAGCAGGTGATTCCAGCCTGGGACTGGTACAGGCACTCGACTCCAGTCCATGAGACCTGCAGCCTAGGCTGTCCCAGCAATGCCAGGGGGTTGAGCTAGGGTTACTCAGAGCCTTGGAGACACAATCCCCAGCACAATGTGTCCTGAAGGCAGAATATCAAGTCAAAGAGCCTCAAGATTTAATTTTGTTTGCCCTGTTGGGTGTCAGACTTACTTGGAACCTGTAGCCCCCTTCTTCTTTCCCGCTTCTCCCTTTTGGAATGGGAATGTCTATCCTATGCCTGTTCACGATTGTATTTTGGGAGCACGCAACATGTGTGTTTTCACAGGCTTACGGCTGGAGAGCAATTTGCCTCAGGATGAATCATACCTTGAGTCTCACTCATATCTGATTTAGGTGGTATTTAGATGAGATTCTGAACTTGAGACATCTGAGTTGTTGCTGCAACAAGTTAAGACTGTGAGAGCTATCGGGATGGAATGAATGTATTTTGCATGTGAAAAAAACATGAATTTTGAGAAGCTAGGGGCAGAATGCTATGGTCTGAATGTCTGCCCCCCAAAATTCATGTATTGAAATGGTGACCCCCAAGGCAATGGTATTAGGAAGTGAGGTCTTTGGGGTAGGTGATTAGGGCAGGAGGACTAAAACAGTGGGATCGAGTTATGATGGGAAAGGGAGCTTTGGAAGTGCCAAAGAGGAAACTTGGGGGAGGTCAGAAAAAATGGCCTGGAGGCGGTGACCACTAAACTGAGAACAGAAGGATAAGTAGGAATTATCTATGAGAACTTTCAGGGGAGGACTGATGTACCAGGAAAGGGGAAGAACACACGTGGTGAAGATCACAGGTGCAAGAGGTCCTTTGCTTTTGAAGATCTGACGAATGTCCAGCGCTGTGGAGAGATGAGGCTGGAGTAGCCAGTGAGAGCCAGATCATGAAAGACTTTCCAGCCTTAAGGTTCTCAAATTTGAGTGTGCATCAGAATGACCACGGAGGCTCGTTAGACACAGATTGCTGATTCGCAAGGTCTGGTATGGGGCCTGAGAATTTTCATTTCTAACAAGTTCCCAGCTGATGCTGCTTGCTAGTCCCAGCACTGCGTTGTTCTGCACATGTTAAGTAATGAAGACTTTGCTCGGAGGAAAAGGAGAAGCATGAAGCGTTTTCAGCTGAGAAGTCAGATGTGCCTTTCTGAGATCCTGCCTGGCTTCAATGTAAAGCATGCTGGGAAGTGAACGGGTGTCTATGGGAGGGGCTGGGACCCCAACCTCCCCTGTGGCTTCCCACTCAATCAGGAATAGACTCTCAGTTCAGAAGGTTTTCTGCTCTAGTTCAAGACAGAGCCTTATGTTGGGAGACAATTTTCCACGGGCCTCTTGCATTTCTGCACATCTTGCTACTAACTGACTTTATTCCAAACTGTCTTTTCAAGGTTGTATGTACAGCAAACAGCCTTGGAAGATATAGTGTCTCTGAGAGCAAAGAGAAAATTCATTTACGGTCTAGTATAATAAAGGTAATGTCTTCTTCTGGGGCAAATGTCAGACCAGCTTTCTTTCCATTAGAAAAGATTTCAGGTTCCCTAAGCTCCGAATTCCCCTCTGGTAGTACAACCCACTGAATGTGCAGGTGTTACCTAACTGTCTTCCAGTCACCCTGTAGGAATTGGGGCTTGGAGAACTGTGCTGATGCTGACACTTTCTGGCCACTACTATTGCTGTAAGTAATAAGTCCTTTGTCTTTGACCCAGGAGTCTTGCGTATTCTGCCAGCATCCATGTAACTATGTCAGGCTAACTTGTTAACTTGTGATACAGTAAAACACCAAACTTTTCACAGTTCCTAACTCTCCCCATCTTATTGCAGTCCTCTGCCTCCTTCACTGACCTCCCGCCCCACCCGGGTCCTATACGCAAAACTACACCAGCCCAGCCTCCAATTCACATTCTAGAACAGTCAGCCATCACAGGCTCCTCAAGGGGGCCTTGCACCTACATCCATGCTCCATGTTCATCTGTAGGTGGGTTTTCTAGCAAAACATTCCAACCCCAGGAATCCAGGACTCAGAGGACAACACCATTTTGATGACCTCACTTGGGTTGGGGCTTTCCCAGATCATTAGGTACTTTTGCACCCATTGTTGTGATTTGATCTTCCCAGCAACGCTGTGGGTATGAGGTGACATTGTCCCCATTGGTCGAAAGGGGAAACTGAGATGCTCAGACATGGAGACTCATTAGCAGGGCAGGACCAACTCCAAATCCCATGCTCTTTTCATAAACACCACCGTTGATGCTTATTTTCATGTTTTAATGTCAACCTAAGCTATGCATGATTAGGTAGGTAAGGCCTGATATAAGCAAAAAAAAAAAAAATCCTACAAAGCTAAGGAGAATTGGTTCAGAATTACATTAGCATTTATAATCAAGAACTGCCTGTATATTTAAACACTTCCAGGCCCAGCTCTTACCACGACTGGAAATAAGAGCATGTGCTTTATCTCCTGTTCTTAAATAAGGGTGTGGTTGTGGAGGGGGGGTCGGGGAGGGAGGTCTTTTAGTCCAGGAGAAGGGTTTGTGCTTCCCAGGTGGTAGTGGTGGGGTGGGAGGCTGCAGGCTCACTCCAGGCATCCCGGTTTGTTTTTGAATTGTAGATTGCCCAGTTTGACTGGGAAGTCAGAAGTCTAGCCAGGCCCCCTACAGACCTATTTATGTAGAAGTGGTCTCTTCTCTGAGAGGAAATAAGCATCAGAGACTACCCAGCCTGCCTGACACAGCCCTCTGTGTTGTCAAAGCAGGTGCCAACATCAAGCTAAAGCTGAACATTTGGGGAGCGCTAGAACCCTGAACAGCACCCCCCTCACACCCCTCCCACCACCTGCCCTGTGTGCTCTCAGAATTTCCTCTTCCTGCTTCCCGTCTGCATCGAGCCACATGAAACTTTTAGCATCTGCCTCCTCCTCGGCTCCTGTGAAGTCCCATCCCTTCTTTCTCCTCTACCACTTCCGTTTCATCTCTAAATGATCTAATATTAATGTTCTCATCATTACAGTGTTCGGAGGAAAAGAACCGGTTTTGTCCACAGAGAGAGGGAGTTGAGAAATTAATATAATATTTGTTCAGGATTGATTTCAAGCTGTAATCCCTGCTGCCAGAGAGACCCATCTGTTTAAAACTATCAGACACTAATTACCCAGCACGCGAACACAATAGCAGGATTGAGAAACGACGTCCCGATACTCCCCCACACACTTGTAATTTAGCATTGTTATTTATTAGGGGAAAAAAAATCTCTTAGTAAAGACGGATCTCCCATCCACTTGACTGGCAGAGGCTCTCAGAGGACTGAGCGCAGCAGGGAAGAAGCCCCTGGAATTCCTTGATCAAAGACTGCATTAAGGAATTCTATTCATCTGGCTATAAAGGTCAAATTTGTTCTAATTCTTTCCCTCTCCTTGCTCCAGTCCTGACTCCCCACCAACTCAGCTCCTTAGTGAGAACAAAGATACCACCATCCTCTAGGTAAGCCAGGGTTGAAAGCTGATTCATCTTTGAGTGTTTGATGTTCCATCATCCTCCTAAGTAATTCAATGCCAGGTCCTACGAAGTCTATTTCTACCACATATGACTCAGCTCCTTTGTCTTAAGGCTAACACCCAAGTACTTGGACAACAGTCCAAGTGATGGATGTCCAAGTCCACTCTCTATCCGTTCCAAGCTATGTTAAGCTCCCTCACTACCACGATTCCTCCCACCAGAAAAGATGGAGGCGGGGAGAAGGAGAAGAGAAGCAGCTGCTCATCTGATCAAGTCACTTACCTGTTCAAAAATCCTCCATGGCTTCCCTTGGCCACTAAATAATTGGATATTTAGCACCCTCCAAGCTCTGGCCTCAAGGCATTTCCAGCTCCCTTCTGGCTAGTCTTTTCATCCTGTAAATGTATAATCTGGGCAAAGTGAACTGCTCTAGTCTCCATATTCACTGTAGACTCTGCCGCTATTCTTCTTCATGTTAAGCTCATTCTTACCACCTGGGATGCCTGGCCCAGCTCCCTATCCCCCTTCCTTCTTGAAACTCTTCCTCCTTCCACAGCTGGATCCCCCTCTTCTTCTTCGATCCACTATAGTGTATTTTTGGGGTCATGCTTTATGGCACCTATAATTGCCTCATATTGTCGTTTTGGTCCTAATAGACTTTAAGGCTCCTGGAGTTAGTAACTGGTAATTTTGGAACTCCTGTTCTAAACGAGACACCATGCAAGGCACTGAGAATAGTAACTAACAAAATAGACATGGTTCCTTCTTTTATGTAGTATACAGTCTGGTGGGAAGACAATCTACAAATTAACAATTAACTTAGCACTTAAGAGAGCACAACCTACCGCTAAGGAGAAGTTCAGGGTGCTAACAGGGAGACATAATTAGGCCGGGGGCTGGGGACTGTTTCTATGAAGAAGCACTCTATAAGGTAGGGATTCCCTAGACAAAGAGAAAGGAGAATATTTTACTTTTAATTTATTTTATACCTGGAAGAAACAACATATATTAAGGTATTTCAGAGATCACACACAGGTTCTAGAAAACTCCCTTTGGTAGCAAGTACAGGATGGAGACAGTGACAAAAGAAGGCTGGGAATGGGGGCAGGATAGTGAGCCTGGAAACTGGTCAATGGGTTGGGGCAATTGAAAGAGTTTAAATGTGTGATGATAATGGCCTAAACAGGCTGGAGAGGAGGGACTGGGTTTAAGAGATATTAAGGTAAGAGAATCACCAGGACTTAATTTCCAATTGGCTGTTGGTAGAAGAAGTCGAGGATGAGTCTCAGTTTACTGGATTCCAGGTAGATGGTAGTGCCAATAACCAGGAGAGGATATTTCAGGAGCAGGAGCAAATTGGAGGTAGGTCAGAAGAGGAGTTTCGTTTTGAACAAAATGTATCTGAGCTATAGGCGAGAGATTAGAGGAAAACTCCTCACCCTTTTATAGCTCTACCATGGTGTTATTTGTAACAGTTTTATTGAGGCATGATTGCAGACAATAAACTGCATACATTTGAAATGTACCACTTGATAAGTTTTGACATTTGTACACACCCATGAAACTATCACAACCAAAAACTTTTCCTCTGCACCTCTGGGATTCCTCCCTCCCACCCCTCCCACCCCTCCCACCTCTCCTCTGCTGGCCACCACTGATCTGTTGTCACTATAGATCACTTTGTGTTTTCGAGAGTTTTTGTTTGTTTGTTTTTGTTTTTTGTTTTTTTTTTGTGGGTTTTTTTGAGTTGGAGTCTTGCTCTGTCGCCCAGACTGGAGTGCAGTGACTGCTTCCGACCACTGCAGCCTCGACCCACTGGGCTCCAGCAATCCTTCCACCTCAGCCTCCCGAGTAGCCGGAATTACAGGCATGCGCTACCACGCCTGGCTGATTTTTTTTTTTATTTATTGTAGAGATGAGGTCTCGCCAAGTTGTCCAGGCGGGTCTCGAACCCGCGGGCTCAGGCAATCCACTCACCTCAGCCTCCCAAAGGCGAGGG
>CAUYQG010271792.1:0-21866 GCA_963574415.1 Tarsius wallacei | reverse complement strand
TCCTGGGCTAAGGCAATCCTTCCACCTCAGCCTTTGGAGTGGCTGGGACTCCAAAACCTCCAAAGTTTTTTGGTCAAGATCAGGTCTTGCTGTGTTGCCCAGACTTGTCTCAAACTCCTGGGCTCAAGCGAACCTTCTGCCTCAGCCTTCCAAAGTGGCTGGGTTTATAGGCATGAGCCACTGCTCTCAGCCTGTAGAATTTTTATTTTATTAACTTATAACTTGAATGGTAGGTTGATTTATCATTTCAAAGAAAAAAATTGAAATAGGGTTGTATCCAGTGGTGTGCTGGTAATGCTTGTCAACTGAATCTCTGAAAGAAAAAACTCCCTAGTTTGTGGTGCTTACCAATTTTTGTAGCATATATATTCTTACCATGGCTAATTTGAAGCTACCAAGACAGTGTCACTGAATAGGGAGTTAAGAAGAGATATACAGAATTGTCTCCCTTGAGCCAATGTGTACAGGCTCCAGCACACCACTGATTGTATCAGCTAGAATTTTTTTACTTGCAAGTAGCAAAACACTTGTTCCAAATTCTTTTAACAATACGATTTACCAAGAAGGCTCAAGGTTGAGTGGCTCCAGGTTTGGTTAATTCAGCAGCTCAGCATCATCATCAATGACCTATGTTCTAGCTGTCTGTTTCACTATCTTCAGTATTTTTGAGTTGTCTTCACTTTAGCTTCTGTTGTGGTTGCAAGGTGGCTTTAATAATTCCATTTATCCAAGCATGACAACTTCCAGAGGAAGACAAGGGCTGTCTCTTCCTTTTGTGTCATTATAAGCACACAAAAATCCTTCCAGAGGCTCCCATAGCAGATTTCCCTGTATACCTGTTTGTTTCACATGGCCATTTCTAAACCAGTTTGTCAGGAGAGATGGAACCATAATGATTGGCTTGGACCAGTTAGGACCCACTTTTCAGGACTGAGACTGCAGGCACACTCCCTGAAGCACATGTCAACCCAGATAGCCGAACAAAATTTTGCTTTTAGAAAGGATTGAACAACCAACAGCGTCTATTACACAGGAATTGGAGATGACATTTCTAATTGTATTATCAACTTCAGTATTCATTTTCCTTTATTTTGATTTTATAGTAAAGACTGTTCATTTATTCAGAAAATTGCAAATGTTAACTGTATTCTTTCCTACTCATTCTATGAGGAGGTTGGTATTAGCCTGATAACCAAAACCTAACAAAGATATCAGAAGAAAAAGATGGTTATAGACTAATGTGTCTTATGAATATTGGTACAAAAATCCAAGCAAAAAAACCTTTTAACTTGAATCCAGCAATGTAAAAAAAGAATGTATCCCAGGAATCCACGGTTGGCTTAACATCCAGCAGTCAGTTAATGTCACCAGGTCAGTAGAATAAAAAAAGCCACATGATCAACTTGGTAGATGCAGAAAAAGTGTTTGTCAAAATCCAACATCCTTTTATGATAAAAGGAGTAGGAGGATTGCTTGAGGCCAGGAATTCGAGACCAGCCTGAGCAACATAGTGATAACCCATCTCTACAAATAAAAAAATTTGTGCCTGCATTTCTAGCTTCTTGAGAGACTGGAGCAGGAAGTTCACTTGAGCCCAGGAGCTCAAGGATGCAGTGATCTGTGGTTGCAACACTGTACTCCATCTGAGTGAAGGTGAGACCCTATCTCTATAAAGTATACAGAGCAGTGCTATAATGAAAATCTTTGTTGCTAAATCTGCATGCTCACCCGTAATTTTTTTTAAGACTAATTCTTAGAAGTAGTATGGCTAGTTAAAGTGTTAGGTGCAGCTTGAAGTCTTTTGATGAACATTACCAAATTACTTCCCAGAAAATGTGTACCATTTTTCATTCAAACAGTGATGTAAGAAAGACTTGTATGAGTTTTAAAATATAGTAATATGCCAAGGTGCAGTGGCTCATGCCTGTAATCCCTGCACTTTGGGAGATGGAGGCGAGAGGATTGCCTGAGCCCGGGGGTTCAAGAGCAGCCTGGGCAAGTTGGTGAGACCTCATCTCTACAAGAAATCAGAAAAATTAGTCAGGCGTGGTGGTGCATCCCTGTGGCTCCAGATACTTGAAAGGCTGAGGCAGAAGAATCGCCTGAGCCCAGTAGGTTGAGGCTGCAGTGACCGTGAGCATGCCACTGCACTCCAGCCTGGGCAACAGAGTGAGACTCCAACTTAAAAAAAAATATAATAATACTGTAACTAAATTTTATTTTATATGGGATGATACCTGCTTCCCTATTAAATGTTTACTTGACTGCTTCTTAACATTTTCTGCTCAACACTTTAGAAACTTTTCAGTATACATGAATCAAAATTTAAAAATCAAACATACTTGAAATATTACCTCAAATAAGTAAAGTTACTAAGGTACCAGTTTGTATCCCAGTTCTAAACAAGGGTCTCTTTAAATATATTTTATTCATTAGTTGTAAACTGCCTGTACTATATCTAACTAGTTCTTAATTGTTCATAGAATGAATTAAAACTTTCAGCTTTGCCAGATTCCTGTTTTAGGTTCTTTTAAAGTTTCCTCAGTAAATCTTGAAGTAAGAAATAGCCAAAAATAACTGGATTTTATTTTTGTCTTTATACCTATGTGTTGGCGATTTTAAAATTGACATGACTTTCTTGGAAGGGAGGGAATTCGTTATAAATTGAAGAAATAAGTTAGGTTGGGTAAAAGTGTGGTGGAGTTAATGTGCAGCTATGTTCAGGAAACCATGAGTAATTATTTGGCTTGAATTAGAGTAAGTATAGGGTGCAAATGAGATAATAAGGTTAAATTTGTGCCATAACAGACAATTTAAAAATGATATTCTGTGTCTTTGTAGTAGAAGAGATGCTGCAGGCTAGAGAAGGATGTGTGGTAAGGAACTGGTATGTATGATTTGACTCAGTGATAAATATTTTATGCTCTATGGTGTGTCCCCTTTGTAACCCTGATTATATAGGTTTTTCTTGTCATATTAGTTAGAATTCTATCAGCTTTTTAAAAAGTGATATGTTAGTGTACTGGATGATACATATCTTTTCTAGTGTGTGTGTATAGTAGAGGTGGAGAGAGAGGTATACATACACACACCTTGCCTCTGTTGGTTTGTTTTCCTGGTGAAAGGAACCTTATCTTTCTCTGACCTGTGGTTCCCAGTTGATAGTGGCAAATCCCAAGAGAATCTGGAAGTTGACAAGGGATCATGAATCCATGTGTATTTCAAATAGTAAACTTGAAAAAAAATCTCATGCATATATGTATTAGCATCTTTCAAGTATAAGTAGATACAGTTGTGATGAATTAAATAAAATCCATTTAAACGTAACTACTGAATTCACAATAATGTTGTGTTATTTTGTACTTTTCTCAGTCAGTGGCAACCAGAAGAATAATGCCTATCATTTGTGGGTGTGCAAACTATTTTGACATTAAAAAGGGTTTATCATACTTTAAAAGATTAAACACCAACCTATGCCAGCATGTCTCATCTACTGAAAGTAAATTTGTGATTTCGACTCTGAAACACTTGGGTAAATTTCTGACTGGTTTAACATTGTTAAATCCATGTCTAATTATTGATGCAGATGATGGAAAATTGACTATTACCATTGAATACCATGAATATTAGCTAACCAGAATTTGAAAAGGAGAGCCTTATGATCAAAATTTAGCTTAATGATGAGTCTTTAAATGTCCATGTTGTTCCTGTCTCGTATTGTATTTTAAAGAGGCTGACAATTTAAATAGGAGCAAGGTTGATTAATGTCTGCTCTGTAGAGAGGGAAAAGACGTTTTAAAGAATTTGAGTCAAGTCTTTGGTATACCTAAATGTATTACCAAAGCACTGGTTAAAGGGAATTAGATGGTTTTTAAAGGTTTGCAAATTTTCATTGATGATTCTTTATTTGGACTTGCCAGAGAATTGGATAAGAACACTTTGATTGTTACTCTATTATGTTTATGAATACTGACACTATCCCACTAACTATTTTATTTTATTTGAGATTAGAAAACATAGTTTATTTAGAAAGCAGAGAGAGAGAGAGAGAGAGAGAGAGAGAAGATACACCTCCCCGAGAGAGAGAGAGAGAGAGAGAGAGAGAGAGAGAGAGAGAGAGAGAGAAGATACACCTCCCCAAGACAGGAAACAGGGAAACAGCCATAGCTCAAAGAGCACATGGGCACACCAAAGTCAAGTAAGGGAATGGCCCCACTAACTGTTTAAGTCTTTACAACATGTTCAAGTACTTTCCCATTATTCTGGTAGAGAAAACTGATTCTTTGATTGTAATTTGGGCCGAATGCTTTGGCTATGCCTATAATCCCAACACTTTGGAGGATTGCTTGAGCCAGGAGTTCAAGATCAGTCTGAGCAACATAGCAAGACCTCATCTCTACAAAAAATTTAAAACTAGAAGGGCATGGTGTCATGCACCTGTAGTGCCAGCTATTCAGGAGGCTAAGTTGGAAGGATCTCCTGACCCCAGAAGATCGAGGCTGTGGTGATCTGTGATCCTGCCTCTGTACTCTAGCCTGGGCAACAGAGTGAGACTCAGACTCAAAAAAATATAAATAAAAAATGTAACTTGTATCAAGATTATATGGCTAGAAGAGTAAACATTGAATTTGAATCAGTGATCAGATGATACAAAGCCAATGCTCTCCTGGTCCAATTTTAAGAGACTGTTTTTTCATATGAATTTCAGATTTAAGAGAATTCTAAACTTTAAGGAATTATATATTTTCTATGAAACTTTATTGTGATAAAATGTACCTAACATATAATTTGCCATTTTAA
The DNA here is from genome assembly GCA_963574415.1 of Tarsius wallacei. Lineage (NCBI taxonomy): Eukaryota > Metazoa > Chordata > Mammalia > Primates > Tarsiidae > Tarsius > Tarsius wallacei. The sequence continues at coordinate 17,066 of CAUYQG010271792.1, read as the reverse complement.
CAATTTTAAGAGTATAAGTTGGTGCCTGTAAGTATATTCACAATGTTGTGCAACCATCACCACTATCCAGTTCCTGATCTTTTTCATCATCCCAAATTCTAGACCCCTCAAACTGTGAACTTGCTATTCCTCCTCCCCTCAGCCGCCACTGGTAATCTCTATTCTACTTTCTGTGTCTATGAAGAAAGTAATTTTCAATGAGAAGGTTTTATTGATGTTAGATCATATAGATTAACTTTTAAATTTCTTTGTAGAGTGTTCATTATAAATGCATTTCTTTTGAACAAGAAGTATCATGTACTTCCATGCAAATTAAGTTATTTTTGCCTTCTTAATTCTTTGGCTTTTCTATTTTAAATAAAACATTATAATTACATGGCTAAATATAGAAAGCTTCGTGTTCACTTCACTTTATTAAATGTAAACAAATGGTGTTAAGGGAAAATCATTTTTTTTCTGAACCTTACTAAATTGCTTTTTATACATTGTTCTAGATGGAGCTCCTCAAGTTGCATTGCAGTTAGTCTTAATTGCCTTTGCAATTAAGTTAATCAAAATGATAACAATTCCAAAAGATGACTATCTTTTTGTTAGCCTGCATAAATTTCTATCACATTCTCCTAGTTGTTGGTTACCAGATAGCACATGATTTGATTCGCACTATTTTAAAAAATGAGTATAGCATGTAGTTATTGCTCTTTAGGTCATGCTAGATGGGGGAGGGCGTGTCTGTCATCTAGTGCCACATGAAAGATGCAAAGAATTGCACAGAAGTTAGATTGGAAAATATAGTTTATTTAGAAAGTAAATTAGAGAGAGAGAGGTGATTCACCTCTCCAAGGTAGGGGAGGGGGGCAAAACTAGAAAACATGGCCTGGCCATAGCTCAAAGAGCCATGTGGCCAGACCAGAGTTTATCAAAGCAATGGCAAATGGCTGCTTTTAAATCTTCCCTTTGGTGTGGGGCAGATTGTTAAGGTGAAGGGGTGGTGGTCTGTTCAACGTCATGATGAAGGGGACAGGTAAGCACAGGCACTGATGTCAGAGGATGGTCAGCAGGCAGATGGGTGGGCTAGTCACATGACTTTTTTTGCCATGTTGAAGGTTTTTGTATCACGAAGGTCAGGAGAGGCTGATTGGGTTAACTTGTTTCTTATGCAAATACTTGGACTAGAAAAGCTAATTAGTACAAAACAAGCTGGGGAGGGGGTTGTAAAAGTTATCAATTATCAATAACTACCTCTGAGAAATTGGTTCTGTTCTTCGCTTGTGATTACAGGGCAAGTTAAAGTGAACTGCTAGAAAAGTATGACAGAATTAGGCAGTGTTAAAATGGCTGCTTTTTAGTTAAGAATATTTCATTAATTCATTTCATGTTGGCTTTTCACCCTTTAATTACTCATTGGATTCCATTAGTAATAATTACTGGGAGGTGCTCTATACTTTGGCCAGATCTTGGGTTTGTCTTTTTTTGTTCCATTTAGAGGTTGTGAAAACCTAAAAACTCAGGTTCACCCACTTTAATTTGACCTTGAGGTGAAAGCCAGCTTCAATACTTTGCTTCTTGTTGTATTCCTCCTTTTACTTAATTTTTGCAAGTATTCCTTTTTTTCTTAACAGCCTATGAGTTTCATTTCAGAAGATACCTTCCAGCATTTTTGTTGTGTTCAGTGGTAGAGTCGGGTCTCTAAACTAGTCTATTGTTGGAAATGGAATTATTCTGAGAGACTTTTCTAAACAGATTTATTCACCCCACCTAGTAAATAATACTAATAATAGGCCCATAGATTTTTGTCTTGATTAGTTTTTCTTTTCTTTTTTGAGAGGAGATCTCTCACTGTTTTGCCCAGGTTAGAGAGTGCATTGTCTATTCATAGTTGTGATCGTGGGTCACTTCATCCTTGAAATCATGGGCTCAAGCAATACACCTGCCTCAGCCTCCAAGTAGCTGGGGCTACAAGTACACACCACCACACCCGGTTCTGCTACCATATATTCTTGCCTTCTAAATCCATATCTGTTTTAGAACGGGACAAAAGCATTTTTATTTATTTTATTTTAGAGATGAGGTCTTGCTATGTTGCTCAGGCTGGTCTCGAACTCCTGGGCTCAAGCAGTCCTCTTGCCTCAGCCTCCCAAAGTACTGGGATTACAGGCATAAGCCACCATGCGTGGCCAGAATTTTTCATACTAGCTGCAATAACTTGCTTTCATCTTCTGAAGGTAAAGGAGTGGATTAGAGGGGTTGAACCTAATGTTCTTTCTCTAGCCTAGCTCTTGAAGAAACTGTAAGCCCTAAAAGGGGATTGTTCGATGTTTGAGCAGTGGCCTTGTCCTTGCTTTTTATATTGTATTCAAAGCGGTTTCTTTCTAGCTTTAACCTTACTGAGGTGTGAGAAAAGAAGAATGTTACTTGTGTGTAGGTGTGTGAGAAAGAAAACACCTGGCATGGGGCGGAGACTGCTGTTAGTTTGAATAGTTACCATTTGTGAGTTTTGCCCTTTTGCCCTCCCAGTCCTCTTCTGTTTCTGAGCCTAAAGGATTTAGTTTTAGCTATCTGCTCTCTGTGGTTAATCCTGCTCACCATATGGTCTTGAATGGTAGAGGATTAATTCACAAATTCCTCTAGCCCACCTCTCTTTCAGGGCCTTCAGACCCCATGTGTCTAGCTACTAAAAGGACACTTCCACTTAGTTGTCCTGGGCACCTAACCTCTTTTGAAACATTAAAGCAAAATCAACCTCTTAAATCCCATCATTTTTCTTTATTCTCCTGTCCACTACCCTATTCTAAACCATCACCTCTTCTGGATTGAGGCGAGAACCTTCTTATAGACCTCCCTGCAGACGGCAGTCCTTCACTGTGTTAATACATTTCATATGTTGGGACCCAGAGTATTTTTTCCAGAATGCAAGTTGTATATTATTCTCCTAGATAAAATCTCTCCATGGCTTCCCTTTGCCTCTGTGTACAATTCAGATTCCTTATTACAGGGGATGGTTGCAACCCCCTCATCACCCCAATTTGTCTTATTATTAACTGTATGAAAGTTAACTTATTATTAACTATTGAATTTCCTTTGGTGGTAGGGATAAGATAGATTTTGCTCCTCTTTTTGAAATGTATCTTTACTGAGAGATAATTTACACACAGTTTGATGAATTTTAACAAATGGATACATCCATGCTTCCATCAAGATGTTTACTCGTTTTTTTTTTGAGTTGGAGTCTCACTCTGTTGCCCAGGCTGGTGGGCAGTGGCACGCACCCGGCCACTGCAGCCTGGACCTGCTGGGCTCTGGCGATCCTTCCGCCTCAGCCTTCCAAGGAGCTGGAACTACAGGTGCGCGCTACCACACTGGCTAGGATGTTTACTCTTAAGTCACCCCCCCCTAAATTCCCTTGGGCCCCTTTACCATAGGTGTTGTGAGCAAGTCACAAGAAATTAGATAACCAGCACAATAAAGGTCAAATTAATGAGCCCTTTAATAGCCAGCAGTCGAGAGGTGGTTCATAACTCCAAGACTCTCAACCCCGAATGAAAGTAGTGGGGTGTTTTTATAGGCAAAAGCAGTGGGGAAACTGAGGCATTACAGAGCTAAACACATGTTTTGGGGTTTGGCATATGGTACACTCAGATAAGAGGGAAGCTGTTGGAGCACTGGGTGTGGTACAGGGCTGTGAGGGTTGTTTATTATCAAAATTTTTTAAAATTACTGCATCGGCCATACAGGGGCTCAAAATGGAAGCAAATTATAAAATGGTGTTTTAACTAAAATCATCTATATGAAAATATTTTAAATGCAAACTTAGGTTTTAAACAAAACACAGCAAACATTCTAAACATCTCATACAACACTGCTAAACATTTTAACAACAAACATTTCATTTAAAAACACAGCAAACATTTAAAATATTTCATATAACGCTGTAAAACACTTTAACAGCAAACACTTCAAATATTTCATTCCCCCCCCTTTTCTTGTTTATAAGTCAAAGCATTGACTTGCTTGTTGTGGATAAATTATATGATTTCAACATAGATGGCCAAAACCAAGAGGCTGATATTTATATTAAGTGAGAAATTAACTTGGGGTCCAGGTGCCCTGATTTATTGGGGCTACCAGAATGATGGTGAACCAGTGCCAGATAGTCTAGCAAGTTTTTAGGCCTTTGTCAATGACCATTATTTGTAGCCCAGCTTAGCAGGTCTTAGGCCTCCTTAAGTAACCATTATTTTTGAGTCAGATGTACCCACCCCTTTTCAGGAGAGGGTGCATCTGCGGTTTAATGGCTTTTTTGACCGCGTGATGGACAGAATTCAGGAGGTTAAAGGTGTGTGGCTGCTCTTTTAGTATCTTACTTGTATGGTAGACAAGGTCCAGGAATTTGAGGCCTTTTAGGGCAACTACGTTGCTGATGTCTTCATAGACAGTATCTCTAGGCAAAGGTTATCATGGTACCGGGTTTTCATCAGGTGCCTGGAGTTGTGACTGTAAATCACGTTTGCCAATTGGGTGTTTTATTAGCCCTTTGGTTCTGCTGCCCTCTATGCTGACATCATCTATTATTTTAAGTCAAAGATGGCAGTTGAGGGTCATAGCGGACCTTCATGTTTAAAATTTTTACAGTTGATATTGTTTTTTTACAAAAGAAATAATCCAATTTAATATGCAAGGTCCCACTGATAGAAGAAGGAGAATAATTATCACAGATCCGGCTAAGCCAGTAATAAGAGTTGTTAGCCATGGGCTTCAGTTGAATAGGGATTGGAACTGGGATTCATTCTTTTCTAAATCCCTTTTTCATTTTTGTATGCTATCTCAGACCTTTTGGAGAGTGCTTTTAATGACTCCTGATTTGTTGACATAGAAGTAACAATTTTCTCCAAGAGCTGCACAGAGTCCCCCTTGGGATAGGAACAGTAAGTCTAGGCCTCTATGATTTTGGAGGACCACTTCAGCCAGGGAGTCTGCCTGGTTGTGGAGTTGTTCTATAACAGACTGAATTTGTTCTAGGTCATTATTGATGTATTTTATAAAATTAGTTTTACCTAGTTTTCCACAAACCAGAGCAGCTGTTCCAATTGCAGCTGTTCCAGCTATGCTTATTCCGACTATGGCGGGTATTAGAAAAGGAGTGGTGTGTCTTTTACGAGCAGTTGGAAAACCAGGTGGATTAAGTAAGAAGGCTCCGTCTGGGCCGCTATAAGCATAAACTTGAGGCAGCACATGAACAGTAATATATAAGGTAGGCTGGTTGTGTGACCTTTTAATGATAGCACACTTTGTAAGGCCTGTAGAACTTGCAAACCAGGTATTATTAGTAGCTACGTAGACCATGGATTTGGCCATGGTCAAGGTAAGAGATAGGTTACAAACATTAGAGAATGGAGAGGCGGTTAAATCGAAACCTGCAGTCATAAGGCAGGAAGTTGTGCCAGTTATGTCACCCAGAGTGATGTGCATTATTTCTGGAGAGCACTTAGTTTTGTCTGCATCTCTGGGATTTCAATTCCTAGGCCTTCATAGTAAGGGGGTTTAGGCTTTAAGCAAAGCCAGCAGTCTGAGACCAGCTGGGGCATAGTAACGTTAAGCAAATGGTACATAGTAGTTAACATAGGAAAAAGACCAGGGGGTTGAAGACCCAATTTTAGGAGCAGTCAAGATGAACTCGAGGGTTGTTGAGGTGTGCCTGGGGTAGTGGTTTGGTTGGCAGAAGGCAGAGGCTGGGACGGAATTCGCAGCAGTGATGGCAGCGGAATTTTATGGTAATTGTATAAGGAGTCTTTTAGTTTTACCAGTGGCCCTATAGGCCTGGTTATGGGTTTGCACCCGGGCATGGTATGTCGTTGGATGGTGAACAGTTGGATGGTGAACAGGGCACCTGGATCATGGCCAGATATATAAGCTCGTATGCCCCAGGAGGAGCCTATAGCCCAAGAATAGTCTAGTGGATTAGTGAGCTTTATGTATATAGGCGCCTGAGCTGGATGTGGGCTAGAGCCCCATCAGAGGGTGATTCGGGAGGTATCATTAGGTCTCCCACTGTAAGTAGCGATAGTGACACATTTCCAGAATGGGCAGTAGAATTGATCAACTTCATCACATTGTGGATTAGTAGGAATTCTGGGGCAAAGATAAAAGTTCATTTCTTGTAGATCAAAATAGGGGGTTTTTCCTGGTTTAGTGACCACAGGGAAAGGGGGATTTCTTTCAGTAGGGCTTGGTAAGGACAATAGGCCATGTAGATCAGTCCTAAATATCACAGACTGTCCCTCCCCATTTCTCCATTCCTGAGTGTCTAGGACCTTTATTGATAGAGAGGAAATTAAGGAAAAAGAATAGAGGGGACTTTTAGCATATCCATTAGGGAGAAGACAGGCTATAAGAGCCAGTCCTATGTGAAGCAAAGTAGGACAAAAATACATCCTGCACATAGGAGATAGGCTAACATTAACAAGAATCTTTCGCCACATGTCCAATTAGTGGTAGCTACAGCAGTTAGACCTACGCCAAAAGCTAAGGCAAGTGGGATGCTGCCTAAGATGAAGAATAACAGGACATAAAAAAAAAAAAATCATTAACCAATAAACACTCTATTTGGGGCAGTTGGAGTCTCATGTTTCAGCTGTGTGTAGGTTGGTCAGTCTGTGGTGCAGCTGAGGCAGACCAATTAGTTCGATGGGGCTTTGGGGTGGCAGGTTTGGTGGATGTTGAGTGCGGCGAGGGTTGGATGGTGATTTTGAGAGAATTCTTAGGATCTCTGGCTACAGTCCAGTCAGCTGAGCAAGCTGGAAGAGCAACGTCAGTTTCTTTTGCCCTCTTTTCCCGTAAGTGATGAATCTAGGCCAGTATCCCATCAACCTTGAGCGCCACTGGGGTGGTGAGGATGACGATGTAAGGTCCCTTCCAGGTAGGGGTAAGTCCTTCTTTCTGGAACTTTTTGACATGGACTAGGTCCCTAGGCGTGGAGGACGGTATTGGCAGGGCAGCATGGATGTTGGACTGCACAGTGACCTGGACCTGTTGGAGGGACTGGAGATACTTTAACAAAGATTGATTGGTAATTTCTTCAAGAATGGAATCCCATAACTGGGGTAAAAAAGGAGGGGTTCTTCCAAACATAATTTCATATGGAGTAAACCCAGCGTTATAGGAGGGGGTACATCAGGCCCGGAGAAGGGCCAGAGGCAAGAGATTTACCCATTTCTCACCGCTCTCTATTATTATTAAGTAGTTTTTAAGGTCTGGTTCATGCATTCTACCTGTTCAGAGCTTTGTGGCCGGTAGGCACAATGTAGTTTCCAAGTTATACCCAGTGCCTTGCTGACCAGTTGGGCTATGGAAGAGGAAAAGACGGGGCCATTATTGGAGTCAATAGAAAGGGGGAGCCTAAACCTAGGAGTAATTTCATTTAGTAAAAACCTTGTAACAGTAAGTGCAGTTTCATTTTTTGTGGCAAAAGCTTCTACCCATCCAGAAAAAGTGTCTACAAATACTAGCAAATAGTTGTACCCTGCATGGGGGGGATGGGTTACCTCAGTAAAGTCTACCTCCCATTTTTCTCCCAGACTTAATTCTCAGGCCCTGATGCCGTCCGGAGGTCTGGGCCCTTGCTTTGCATTGACTTAAGCACAGGCAGGGCACATGGTGGCTGCCGTTGCAGTTATGCTCTTTAAGTTATTAAAATGATAAAAATGGTTTAATTGCTTAGTCATTTTGGTACCTTCCAAGTGAGTAGTAGAATGTAGTTGTTTTACCAAGGTGTGTCTGAGGGCTTCAGGTAAAATAATTTTAGAGTCCTTGATTCACAAGTCAGTCAAGTTTTTATAAGCTCCCGCTAGGTCCACCTGTTCCTCCTCCTCTTGGGTATAGGTATGCTGTTTTGGGAGAGAAGGAGCTGGAAAAGTTTTAGTTAAAAGAATAATCAGGGGTTTAACTGGAAGCTCCACTGCCTCTCAGGCTGCTCGATTTGTCAGGTGATTTTCAATTGCTTCTGGAGTGTCTGATGTTTGATGTCCCCTGCAATGAATGACAGCCACCTCTTTTGGAAGCCATATAGCCTCCAGAAGAGCTAAGATTTCTTCTTTGTTTTTTATGGTCTTACTCTTTGCAGTAAGGAGTCCTCACTCCTTGTAAATCATGGTGGCATGAACATGGAGGGTAGCAAAAGCATACTGGCTATCAGTGAAAATGTTCACCCACTTTGCTTTTCCCCAACGAAGAGCTTGAGTTAATGCAATTAGTTCAGCCTTTTGTGCAGATGTTTCATTTGGCAGGGATTATGACCAGAGCACTTCCTGGCTTGTAGTCACGGCTGCCCCAGCCTTCCAGACTTCATCCATTACCAGACTGCTGCCATCTGTGAACAGGTCTGCATCAGCTTGGCTTAAGGGAGTGTCTCGAAGATCAGGGCAGCTGGCTTGAGAGATGTCCAATAGGTCCTCATAGTTATGTACTGGCGTTTTCGGGTTGTCATCTGGCAGTAAAGTTGCTGGGTTATGGCTCTGAGTAGAAGAGAAAGTTAGTTTGGGCTAATCAAACAGGAGGCTCTGATATTGAGTGATTCGGACATTTGACATCCAGCGCCCAGGGGCTCCTCGCAGTAGAGTCTCAACAGCGTGGAGGGCTGTTAATACCAGATTTTGACCAAAAGTTAGTTTGTCTGCCTCTTTGACTAGTATAGCCATGGCAGCAATAGCCTGTAGACAAGAGGACCAACCAGAAACCACTGGATCAAGTCTTTTTGACAAGTAGGCCACCGGTTGTTTTCAAGGCCCCAGAGTTTGAGTGAGAACCCCTTTGGCAATTCCTCGTTGTTCATGAATGAACAGGTAGAAGGGCTTGGTTACATCTGGAAGGGCCAAAGCTGGGGCCTGTGTGCTGTTTTTAACTTTTGGGACACTTGTTCTTCGGTATCAGTCCATACTAGGGGCTGATTCCCCTCACCCTCAGTGGCACTATACAGTGGCTTGGCAATTTCGGCAAAACCCAGGATCCACAGTTGGCAATGCTCCCCCCCTCAACCCCGCCGCCCCCAGAAATTCTCGTACTTGCTGCTTTGAAGTTGGGGTGGGGATTTGGAGGATGGCCTCCTTCTGGGCTGTGGACAGGGCTCGCTTATCCCCCTTTAGCTGATATCCCAGATAGGAGACTTCAGCCAAGTAGAGCTGTGCCTTCTTAGCTGATACCTGGTAACCTAGGTCCTAGAGAAGCTGTAGCAATGCCTTGGTGCCTTTTAGACAAGTGTCCAGGTCTGTTGCTGCAAGCAAAAGATTATCTACATACTGCGGTAAAATCTATTCAGGATGAGCAACATGAAAACTGTTAAGTTCTGCTGTAATGCTTCCCCAAACAGCATTGGGGAGTTTTTGAAACCTTGTGGCAGCCTGGTCCAAGTTAGCTGACTGGTGTCTCCTGAATCCGGATCTGTCCATTCAAAGGTAAAAATGGGTTGACTTACAGGAGACAAGGGAATAGAAGAGAATGCATTTTTAAAAAATCTAACACAGTATATACTTGGTATTGAGGAGGAAGCAAACTGAGCAAGGTTTACTTGCTTATTGACTTTCCTTAAGTCCTGGACGGGCCTGTAGTCAGATGTCCCTGGCTTTTTGACTAGCAAAAATGGAGTGTTCCATGCAGATTTACAGGGTGTTAAAATATCTGCAGCCATGAGTCTTTTAATGAGCTTGTAAGCTCATAGGATATTGTCGAACCCATACAGGAGTGGCTGAAGCCAGGAGACTCACCACAACCAGAGAGTGATGTTTCGCCAATCCTGGTGGGTTTGTCTCTGCCCAGACTGAGGGTAACTCTTGCTTTAACTGTAGAAGCAAGCTTGATGAGACACTGTCAGTGGGAGGATTAGAAGGAGTCGGGAGGTATTCCTTAGAGAGTGGGACAGTTAAAAGCATTTGCTAAGCAGTGGGAACAAACATTTCAGTCTTTTTAGGTGAAAACACAATAGTTGCTCTTAGTTTTCAAAGCAAATCCCAGCCCATGAGGGAATATGGGCAGTCAGGGGCTAGGAGGAATGAGTGAGTGACTCGTTTGTGTCCTAAGTTAATGGTTTGATTGGAAGTGAACTTACAGTTTGTAATTGCACCTGTTGCCCCTTGAATAGAAATTTGTTTATCAGATATGGGTCCTAATGGTGATCTTAGGACTGAAAGTTCTGCCCCTGTATCCACTAAAAGTTGGACCAGGTGCCCCTTACAGCTGCAGTAACCATGGGCTCTTGGGAGCCTAAAGAAAAAGAGCCCTGGCCCCTTCAGTCCTCCTCAGTAGCAGCCAGAACTGGCTTAGGGTTGTTTGTTCCTGCGTTTGGATTTTTGGAACAATTTTTTGCCCAATGTCCAAACTCTTTGCAATATACACATAGATTTTTAGCTAGCGAGAAATGTCCAGTCCCTTTTTGTTCCTTCCTATTTTTCCCCTTCCTGTTTTCCTCCCTTTTCTAGTGTGGCAGCCTCCAGTCAGGACAGGAAGCTTGGAGGGCCATTACCAATATCTGAACCTGACATTTGGCTGTTTTATCAGCTTCTTTTGTTGCTAATTTTTGTTTTTAACATCCCAGTTATTAAAAACTTTTTGAGCTACTTCTAGTAGCTGGGAGATATTCATACCTGCAAAACCCTCAAGTTTCTGCAACTTTTTCCAGCTGTCCAGAGCTGTCTGTATAACAAATGCCAAACTAATAGCTTGAGCATTTTCAGGAGCCAAGGGATCTAATGGGGTATAGGTATAGAAAGCTTCTTGAAGGCGTTCAAGAAATGCCTCCAGAGATTCCTCAGGTTCCTGGAGAATTTTGGTAGTTTTAGATAGGTTGATAGGTTTTCGGGCTGCTCCCCTTATTCCTGCTAGTAGAGTCTGGTGATAGGTATTTAATGCCCTGGACCCAGGCAAAGTATTAGGGTTCTAATCCAGGTGAGAAGAGGAGAAAATGTCATTTATTATTTCCTGGCTTTTTTCCTGGCTACCTGGAGTTGAAGCTAGAATGGATTTTCTGGCTTCAACCCTATTTCACTCATGCTCCTCTGATGTAAACAAAGTGAAGAGGAGTTGCTGGCAATTGTCCCATGTGGGGCGATGAGTGTGCATGATTGACTCCATTAGAGACACCAAAGCCTGGGTCTTGTCTGAAAACACTGGATTGTGGTATTTCCAGTTGTATAAATCAGACGTAGAAAAAGGATTATATACTAGAAAAGGTTGCTCTGCCCCTTGTGAAGGAAGAACTTCCCTGAGGGAAAGGAGAGGGGCTGGTTCAGTCTGAGATTGGAGACAGGCGGCCAGAGGCAGAGAGGACAGAGAGAGGGTGGAACTATAGACAGTTGCTGATGTAGCTGCGGCCAGGGCTGGGGACAGCAATGGGCAAAGAGAGGTGGTAGAAGTAACAATAGGTGAGGAAGCTTGAGAATTATAAGGTGGAGGATTAGAGACAGCGGTCCTCAAGAAGATCACTAGTAGAGGGGGGCAAAACAGGATATAATCCATAGGAAGTAGGGGTTACAGCTAATGGGTACCGTGCAATTTCAGCTTTATGGAGAGGTGGCTTAGGTGGAGGGGAATCCATAACATGAGTGTTTAGGCGACCAAGCTTATTAGTTGGTTTAGAAACAAGGATATAGCTGGGAGTCCCAAGAGAACATGCCTTCAACCATGGGGGCGAATTTTGAACCAAGCTTAGCCATTGATAATATAGGGAAACTGATCCAGATGGCCAGGAGTCTCTGCAACAACCTTCCAAATAGATTGGGTGGTATCAACATCCAGCGACCTGGTAGCGGGCCATTCCACATTAAATGCAGGCCAATCAATCTCACAAAGAATATGGAGTCTGCCCCTTGACAGGCGGACACCGTAGTTCTCAGTAAATCCCACAGAGAAATTTTTTATCATGCCGTCCAGAGGTATTCTAGCCTGTGCCTGACCTTGAGCCTTAGAAATCTGTGACCCCATGCTCTCAAATAGGAGACCGATAACCTTTATGTAATAAGCCAAAGAAACTGACAACCTTCACACTACAACGGACAGGAGTGTGAACCTACCAGAGATGGTTTTAGAGAAGACAAGGTAGATTAGGTAGGCAATTCTTAACTCAGGACAGTACTAGGTGTTTTGGGCCAAAGTGTGCTGTTTGCAGAGGGAGCTCCTGTTGGCCATGACATCACCAGTCAGTTCCCTGCCTCTTACATTTCACGGTTTTTCCCATTGAGTGCTGACAGAGGCCCCAGGGTGCTGGATGACCAGTCCTTATGTGCGCCCCATGGATGGGGCAGCCCTCAGGAACACTGAGAGAACCTTTCAGCTCTCAGGTGATCTGCCTTTAAGACCCTCCCCTCTTGTCTGATCACCGTTTCCAGGATCTGGTGTGGATTAGGTCCCCTGAGTGTCTGATCAAGCCTGGGGCCTTCCGGAACTCACAGAATCCTTTATAATTAAAATGGAACAATCCCTATGAGGCATTACACATCATGGGAGTTGACCCCGACACCTTTGCATGTCCCTCAGTTACCTGAGGGGATCTGCTTGCACAGACTGAAGGGAAGAGTGCCTCATCTTCATCCCGGACCAGAGTCTGGGTTCATAGGAATGGTTTCCTATCTCCCTGGGGGCTTTTGCCGCCAACAGAAATTGTTACAGAAACAGTTAAGAAAACATGCAATGGCATAAAGAGTATTAATAGACCAAATTAGTCACCAACAGACAATACTGACCATTAACAGGCAAAACCAGCTATTAACAGACTAACATAACCACTAGCAGACCAAATCAATCAACCCTGGATTTCATCAACAGACTATATTAAATAATAACAGATTACATCGATCACTAACAGACTAACCCAATCATTCATAGATCACATTGATTACTAGCAAGAATATTTTTTCTAGATCTCTGGCACTTAACCTTACAAATCAAATACCCTGTTACTGATACAAATCATAAAGTTCAGCAACTACAGGCTCGTAGGTGCCTGGCGTCTCAGAGTTACCCAATACTTTGACCAAGTAAGTTAATACCCAGGCGATAAGCCCACGGGAGACAGTTACTAACCAGCAGTACCCTTACAAATGCAAATTTAACAAATCAGTTTAAAAATGCCCTGACTGGGCAAGCTAGCTATACTCACCTCCAGGAGGATTTAGATGGGCTCAAGTTTTTGAAGACGAGAGGAGCCAGTGGTCGTTCCTGCCACCTCTGAGCCCAAGGATAGGCTATGGGGCCCTAAAAGGGTCAGGGAGTGTCCCTATAACTTACCCACGGAGCCAGGGAGAACCGGAGCGAAGGCTACCTCTCAAGCTGGTCAAACTGAGGTGGAGGAATCCTGTTGAAGAAAATATCTCGCTTGGGCCTCCAAATGTTGTGAGCAAGTCACAAGAAATTAGATAACCAGCACAATAAAGGTCAAATTAATGACCCCTTTAATAGCGGCGGTCGAGAAGGGGTTCACACCTCCAAGATTTTCGACGCCGAATGAAAGTAACAGGGTGTTTTTAAAGGCAAAAGCAGTAGGGAAACTGAGGCATTACAGAGAACCAAGCTTAGCCATTGATTATATAGGGAACATATGTTTTGGGGTTTGGCACATGGTACATTCAGATAAGGGAGAAGCCATTGGAGCACTGTGTGTGGTGCAGGCCTGTGAGGGTTGTTTATTATCAAAATTTTTAAAAATTCCTACATCAGCCATACAGGGGTTCAAAATGTAGGCGAATTATAAAGTGGAGTTTTAACTAAAATCATCTATATGAATATACTTTAAATGCAAGCTTAGGTTTTAAACAAAACACAGCAAACATTCTAAACATTTCATACAACACTGCAAAACATTTTAACAGCAAACAATTCAAACATTTCATTTAAAAACACAGCAAACATTTTAAATATTTCATGTAATGCTGCAAAACACTTTAACAACAAACACTTTAAATATTTCATTTGTTCCCCCACAGCCTCTGTCCCAGACAACCACTGATCTGATTTCTGTTACTATTGTTTAATTTTACTTCTAGAAATTCATATAAATGGACTCATATAGAGGGTATGCCCCCCCAGCTTCTCTCACTTAGCACAGTAGTTTTGAGATTTATTTATGTCATTACTTGAATCAGTAGTTTGCTCCATTTTATTGCTCAGTAGTATTCCATTGTATGGATATGTCACAATTTATTTATTCATTCATCAGTTGAAAGGTGCTTTTATTGTTACCAGCTTTGACTTATGAGTAAAGCTGCTGTTGAACATTTGTGTTGAAGTCATTTTTTGGAAATACATTTTCATTACCATAAAAGTTCTAATTGCTCCACATCCTTGCTGACACTAGATATTATCAGTCTTTAATTTTAACCATTCTTGGGGGTGTGTAGTATTTTGTAGTTGCTTTAGTTTCTATTTATCTGATAATTAAACATGTTGAACATATTTTCATATGCATATTGGCTATTTGTATATTTTCTACTGTGATTTGTCTTTAAATGTTTAGGTCATATTTTTAAATTGAGTTATTGCCTTACTGTTAAGTTATGAGTTTTAAAATATATATAAACATCTGGATACAAGTTCTTTGTCAGACTTTTATGTATTTCAGATATTTTATTTGAGTCTGTGCTTTTTCACATCTTAACACTGTATTTTTTTTTTTTTCTTTTTTTTGAGACAAGATCTGGCTCTGTTACTCAGACTAGGGTACAGTGGTATGATTATAGCTCACTGTAACCTCTACCTCCTGGGCTCAAGCAATCCTGCTGCCTCAGCTTCCTAGCAGAAACTACAGGCATGTGCCACCGTGCCTAGCTATTTAAAAAAAATTTTTCAGAGATGGTACCTTACTATGTTGCCCAGATTGGTCTTGAACTCCTGGCATCAAGCATTCCTTCTGCCTTGGCTTCCCAAAGTGCTGGGATTATAGGCATAAGCTACTGTGCCAAGCCCTACACTGTATTTTGAAGAGCAAAAGTTTTTAGTTATAATGAAGTCCAACTGACACAGTTTTACTTTTATGATTAGTGTTTTTGTGTCTATAAATATTTATCTTTTTAAAAAATTTTTGTTTGTAGAGTTGTGGTCTCGTCAAGTTGCCCAGGTTGGTCTCGAACCCCTGGGCTCAGGAAATCCTCTCACCTTCGTCCCAAAATGCTGATATTACAGGTGTGAGCCACCATGCCTGGCTAGAAATCTTTCTTAACCCACGCTCATTGATATATTCTCATATTTTTTCTTAGAAATTTTATCTTAGCCTTTTTTATTTTTGAGTGGGAGTTTCACTCTGTTGCCCCAGGCTGGAGTATAGTGGCATGCTCGCGGCCACCGCAGCCTCAACTTGCTGGGCTCAGGCAATCCTTCTGCCTCAGCCTTCCAAGTAGCTGGAACCACAGGTACATGCCACCATGCCTGGCTAGTTTTTTTTATTTATTGTAGAGATGGGGTCTCTCCAAGTTTCCCAAGCTGGTCTTGAACGCTTGGCAATCCTTTCACATCCGCCTCCCAATGCAGGCATGAGCCACCACACCCAGCCTTAGCCTTTATTTTTAGAGAGAGAATTGATTTTGAGTTAATTTTTTTAAATATGGTGTGAGATTGAGTGTTGAAGTTTATTTAAAAAGATGTATTTATGTAATTATTCGTGTCATTTATTGAAGAGAATATATTTTCCTTGAAATACTTTAACGTCTTTGTTGAGCATCCATTGACAAGATAAGTGTAAGTTTGTGAACTCTTTATTCAGTCCTGTTAATCTATATGTCTGTCTATGTAAATACCACCCTATCTTGGATTACTGTCACTTTATGATAAGTCTTGAAATCAGGTAGTGAGAGAGTCCTTTAATCTTTTTTCCCTTCAAAGTTTTTTTTTTTTTTTTGGCTGTTTTTGTGTTTCCATGTAAATTTTAGAATTAGCTTGTCAATTTCTACAAAAAAGCCTGCTGGTATTTTAATTGGTGATATTATATTGAATTTATGGATTAATTTGGGGAAAATTGACAACAGTATTGGGTCTTCCAATTCATAAACATGTGCATTAGTTTCCTAGGGCTGCCAAAACAAAGTATCACAAACTCTGGGTGGCTTAAAACAACAAAAATTTAAGTTCTGGAGGCTAACAGTCTGAAATCACGGTGTCAGCAAAGCCATGCTCCCAGAAGGCACTTGCCTCTCCTAGCTTCTTTCTGGTGGTTACTAGCAATTCTTGGCATTCTCTGGCTTGTAAAAGTATCACTGATCCTTGCCTCACCTTTAGGTGACCTTCTCCCCTGTGTGTCTGTGTCCAAATTCCCCTCTTCTTTTTCTTTTCTTTTCTTTTTTGGAGTTGAAGTCTCACTCTGTTGGCCAGGCCAGAGTGCTGTGGCACACTCACGGCCACCCCAGTGTCAACCTGCTGGGCTCAGGCGATCCTTCCACCTCAGCCTTCCAAGTAGCTGGAACTACAGGCACGCACTACCACGCCCAGCTAATTTTTGATTTATTGTAGAGACGAGGTCTTGCCAAGTTGCCTGGACTGTTCTCGAACCCGCAGGCTCAGGCAATCCACTCGCCTTCCCCTCCCAAAGTGCTGGGATTACAGGTTAAGCCACCGAGCCCAGCCTAAATTCCTCTCTTATAAGGATACTAGTCTGTTGGATTTAGAGCCTACCCTAACCTAGTATGCCCCTCATCCTAACTTGATTACATCTGTAAAGACCCTGTTTCCTAATAAGGTCACATTCATAGGTAGCCAGGGGTTAGGACTTTGATATTTATTTTGGGGGGACACAGTTCAACCCCATAGCAACATTTATTTAGGTCTTTAGTTTCTCTCAAAAATATTTTATAGTTTTCATTGTAGAGATCACACATGTATCCTATTAACTTTTTTCGTAAGTGTTTTATGTTTGTGGTCATTATTGCAGTGGTAATTTTAAAATTTTATTTTCTAATTGTTTCTTTTTTTTATTTTATTTTATTTTATTTTATTATGTTATTGTGGGGTACAGTTAGGGGTTAGGCATACAAAAATATTTCGTTCAGGTACCCTTGTTGATAAGAGGTGTCTCCCCATCCCCAGATAGATACCCACCACCA
>CAUYQG010271790.1:0-14547 GCA_963574415.1 Tarsius wallacei | reverse complement strand
TGGATGGAACTAGAGTCCATAATACTGAGTGACCTCTCACAAAAACAAAAAACTAAGTATCACATGTTCTCACTCATATAGTAGACCTTGATCATCCAACGTATTACCACAAGAAAATGACTGACTGTGGTGGGAAACTGGCGGGGGGGGGTGAGGGGGATGGGATTAATGGTGGTGGGTATCTATCTGGGGATGGGGAGACACCTCTTATCAACAAGGGTAGCTGAACGAAATATTTTTGTATGTCTAACCCCTAACTGTACCCCACAATAACATAATAAAATAAAATAAAATAAATAAATAAATAAATAAAAAAGTAAGAAAAACAAGTTGGGATCTAAATAATAATACAAAATAAGAGACACATATAAAAAAACCAGATAGAAATCTTATAACTAAAGAATTCCAAGAATGAGATAAAAGTACAATTGAGAGTTTCCACAGTAAACTAGAACAAATGAAACAACAAAAAAACCAATTTGAACTTGAGAGACAGGTCTTTTAAAATAACATCGCCTGTGAAAAATTTTAAAAAGAATTTTAAAACCCTATTTCACATAGGTTGGTTGGGTAGGGTGTGCTCTATGTCACATATGAGATATAAAGCAATCAAATATTCAATTATCAGAGTTCCAGAAAGAGTGGAAATAGACCTAGAAAACTATTTAACAAAATAATAGCTGAGAACATCTCAACTCTTGCAAGAGATACAGACATCCAGATACAGGAAGCTCAAACATCTCCAAATATATTAAACCTAAGAAGACTTTCTCTGAGATGTATTAGAGTGAAATAGTCCAAAATAAAGGACAAAAGGACACTTCTATAAAAAGCAAGAGAAAAGCATCAAGTCCCATATAAAGAAATCGACATCAAATTAACAGCAAATTTCTTAGCAAAAATCTTACAGGCCAAAAAGAGTGGGATAATATATTCAAAGAAATGATATTTAAAAATTAGAATACTATACTCAAACATGCTATCTGTTCAGCAATAATGGTGAAATAGTCCTTCTTAGATAAGCAAAAGTTTAGAGTTTGATTACCACTAGAAAAAACCAACAAGAAGTACTTTAAAATGTTCTACATCTCCAGGCAAAATTTCAATATCTAGCATCATGAAAACACTTGAATGTATAAAACTCACTTATGAAGCAGAAATACAAATAAGAAACAAAATGAAGCCAAATGTTACTATTACAAAATCTAACACACTGTAAATGTAAATGATAAAAGAGTAAGATATAAACAAAGACTATACAAAGCAATCTAAAACCAAATAACAAAATGATTATAGCAAGACACCAGTTAACAATAACATCATTGAATGCAAGCAGTTTAATTTAAATTTAAGCTAGGTGAATGAATTTTTTAAAAATACCTAACAATATGTTGCATACAAGAAACTCATGTAAAGACACATATGGACTGGAAGGAAGTGAAGCAATAAAATAATGTTCCATTAAAATGAAAACCACAAGTGTGCAGCAGAGGTAACTATATTTTAATCAAACTAAATAAACATGAAGTTAGAAATATAAAGAAAGACAACAAATTTTATTTATAATTAAACTTAAGAAATACAATTAGAGCTGAAGAAAGAGATAGACCACAATACAGTAATAGTTGGGCACTTCAGCACTCCGCTTTCAGCACTGGAAATATTTTCTATACAGAAAATCAACAAAGACACATTGGATGAAGGAAATCTGCACTATAGACAAAATGAAAATAACAGACAATTACAAGATATCCCATACAATGGCAGCAGAAAACACATTCTTCTCATCAGCACATAAAACATTCTCCAGGATAAACCATGTGTAGGTCACAGAACAAGTTTCAACAAATTTTTTAATTAAAATAATATTAAGTATCTTCGCAGACCACAGTGAAAGAAAATGAGAAATCAAAAGGAAAGAATGTAGAAACCACACAAATGCATAGAAATTAAACAACATGTTCCTGAACAACCATTGTGTCAATAAAAAAATTGAGAAGAAAATAAAAACATTTTAAAACAAACTAAAGTATAAACACATCATAAAACTTATTTGACATAGAAATAGCAATACTAAGAATACAAATGCCTATTTTCAAAAACTGAAATCATTTCAAATAATCAACTTAATAATGGACCTCAAGAAGCTAGAACAACAGTACAAACCCAACCCAAAACAAATAGAACAAATAATAAAGATTAGGGAATAACTAAACAAAATACAGACTGAAAAAATAATTACAAGGATCGGTGAATTGAAAATTGGTTTTATGAAATGTAAACAAAATTTATATATTGCTAATTAGAATAACCAAGAAAAAGAAAGAAAAACTAAATAATTAAAATCATAAATAAAAAATGAAATGAAAACTTAGACATTATGAATAATACCACAGACATATAACACATCATTAGATACTATTATAAACTATATGACTAAAAAAATTAGAAAAACTGGAGGAAATTATAAATTCCTGGACACACAATAACAAAGAAATATTTAGTCACAAAGAAACTGAAAATCAAAAATAGACCAATAACAAGTAATGACATTGAATCAATAATAATACAAGAATGGTTCAATATATGCAAATTAATAAATCACACCAACAAAATAAAGTACAAAACCCACATGATCATCTCAATAATTGCAGAAAAGCAATTTGATAAAACTTGTCATGTTTTCATGATAAAAACTCTCAGAAATTAAATATGGAAGAAAAGTAATTCAACTTAATGAAGGCCATGTATGATATCCCAACAGCTAACATTTTAATGAATGAGAAAAAGTTGAAAAATTCCATCTAAAACTGGAACAAAACGAGAAAGCCCACTTTTACCAGTCTAATTCACCATAATACTGGGAATCTTAGCTAAAGCAATCAGGCAAGACTAATAAAGTATTTCCAAATTGAAAATAAGAAATTCAAATTGTCTCTCTTTGCAGAAATAATAGTCTTATATATAGGAAAACCTTTAAAAATCTACAAAAAAACCCTGTAATCAGTAATGTTGCAGAATAAAAAATCAACATAGAACATTCAGTAACACTTATATACATCAATAATGAACTATCTGAACAAGAAATCAAGAAAGCAATCCTATTTACAATAGCTACAAAAAATACCTAGGAATAAATTATTTAAAGGTGTTGAAATACTTATCCAACAAAACTACCAAATGATAATTAAATAAATTGAATATGACACAGACAAATGGAAAGACACTTCATGCTCCTGTATTGGAAGAATTGATATACTTAAAATAATCATACTACCCAAACCAGTCTACAGATTTAATACTATCACTATCAAAATATCAATGGTATTCTTCAAAGGAATAAAAAAAAATCTAAATATTTATGGAGTCACAAAACACCCCAAATAGTCAAGGAAATATGGAACAAAATGACAAACTGAGGACATCACATTCTCTGATTTCAGAATATACTACAAAGCTATAGTAATCAAAACAGCATTGCAGCATTGGTACTGGTATAAAAACAGATACATAGACCAATGAAACTAAATAGTGAACTCAAAAATAAATGCACACATTTGAAGCTAATTGATTTGTGACAATGTTGTCAAAAATATACATTAAGGAAAGGACACCATCTTCAATAATTAATGCTGTGAAAACTGGATGTCCATATGCAGAAGAATAAAACTAAACCTCTGTCTCTCAGTGTATACAAAAATCACTCATAGTGGATTAAAAACTTAATCATAAGACCCGAAACTATAAAACTATAAAACTAGAAGAAACCACAAGGAAAACAAACTGGTCTAGGGAGAGATTTCTTGACTAAGATTTCAAAAGCACAGGCAACAAAAAGAAAATATATGTATATATAAATGAAACAATATTAAACTTAAAAATTTCTCCACAACAAGGGAAATCATCAATAGAGCAAAAAGACCACCCGTAGAATGAGAAAAATATTTACAATCTATTCATCCACCAAGGTACTAATATCCAGAATATGCAAGGAACTCAAACAATCCATTAGCAAAAAAAGAAAAAGCAAAAAAAAGCACCAAAACAAAACAAAACAAAATAGTCCCATTAAAAAATAAGCATTACATTTAGATAGATGGTGGATAGATAGATATCTGCATATTACCAAATTTAAAAAGTGTAACTTGTTTGAGTTATTAACTAGTAAAATATGCTGAGGAAATCACCAAGTCAAATTAATTTAATAGTTTAAATTAATAGCATAATTGACCATAAAAAACAAAATCATGAACTTCACAGCAACCTGGATGTAGAGTCTATAATACTGAGTGATCTTTCACAGAAACAAAGAACTGAGTATCACATATTCTCACTCATAAGTGGGCCATGAACAACTACAGTAATACTATAAGATAAGGATTGACAGTAGTGAGAAACTGCCGGTGGTGGGGGGAGGGAAGTGGGAGTGACAGTAGTCAAAATCTGCCTGGGGAGTGGGGGCACACATCATCAACAAGGATACCTGCGCGATAAATATTTGTGTACTCAACCCTGAATTATACCCCACAATTTTAAAATAAAAAATTTAAAAGTTTAAAAAAAAATAAGCAATGGATCTGAATGGACATTTCTCAAAAGAAGACATACAAATTGCCAACCGGTACATGAAAAAACTGCAGTGCAAATCAAGACCACAATGAGCTATCTCATCTCAGAATGGCTATTACCAAACAGACATAAATAACTATGATGGTGAGGATGAAGAGTAAATTAAACTTTTATACACTATTGGTGGGAATGTTAACTAGTACAACCATTATGAAAAACAGTAAAAAGTTTTCTCAAAAACTAGAAATAAAACTAGCATTTGATCCAGCATTCTCACTACTGGATACTTATTCAAAATAAAGGACATCAGTATATTAAAGTGGTACCTGCATCTCCAGGTTTACTGTAGCACTATTTACAGTAGCCAAAATATGGCATCAACCAAAGTGTTTATCAACAAATAAATCAATAAAACTTGATACAAATACACAATGGAATATTATTTTTCTGTAAAATAGAATGAAATTCTGTCATTTGCAGCAATATGAATAAACTGGAGATTACTGTGCTAAGTGAAATAATTCAGGCACAGAAAGATAAATATTGCATGTTCTCACAAATACGTGGGAGCTAAAAAATAGAAAGGGAACTCATGGAGGTAGAGAATAGAATGATGGTTACCAGAGTCTGAGAAGAGTGGCAGAGGATGGAGAGAGGTTGGTTAAAATATGCAGACATATAGTTAGATAGAAGGCATAAGTTCTAGTGTTCAACAACACAGTAAGGTAACTATAAGATTTGAAATGTTCTCAACACAAAAAAATAACAAATGCTTCAGGTCATGGGTATTCAAAATAACTCGACTTGATCATTGCACATTGTATGCATACATCAAAATATCACATGTAACTTACAAATATGTATAATTATCATGTGTCAATGAAAACTTTTAAAAAAATTATATTGCTCTAGGTTCAAGTAGTAGTCTCTCACACAAGAAAAACTATTTTCGAAAATGGACTTTTTTTAGTTTAATTTAAAAATATCTACACTTTTAATAAAGCCCATATCATACTTCACTATGATTATGTCTTTTAAAGTGAAACTACTGGCATCAAAGCAATATTTTTGTTGTATTTTTATTTAAGAATTAATTCTATATTATGAAACTTTTGAACTTGTGTGAAATAAATACTATTATCAGCATATGTTTCACATTTATCTTAAAATGATTGACTCTACATTATATTTCTATTTTGTAATTTTATGGGTTTTCAACTCAGGGTTGTTAGCATGGAAAAGGTAGAGAGAGAACACTGTCAGTCAAACTATGTGCTGTATACTAACTTAGAAAGATTATAGTCACATAAAAGATGTGCTCTCCTTGTCTATTTTATTTATATTCCACGTACTTTATTTTTCTCCTAATTTTGGAAGAAATTTTAAAATCATATGCCAAAATCAATTTAATGTTTACATTTCTCCAATAACTTTTCAATTAAATATTTTCAAACCCTTTACCAATATGGATTAATTGAGAACACAAGCGACATATGGCAGTAAGTTTAAAAATGTCACTATACAAATTAATTTATAACATGATTTTGCTAAGAAAATAAGCCAGGCACAGAAATAAAATACTGCAAGGTCTCACTAATATGGAATCTAAAAATAGTCAAACTGATAGAAGCAAGAGATAGAGTGGTGATTACCAAAGGTTGGGGGAAGGGGGAGATGGCTAAATGTTGGTTAAAGGGTACAAACATTAAACTATAAAATGAATAAGTTTTGGTGACCCACTGTACAGTATGGTTGCCATAGTTGACAACACTGTATAGTATACGTAAAATTTTCTAAGTGCTCTCATTTTCCCAAAATGTGGTAACTATGTAACAATGTGAAGTGATGGATATGTAATTAGCTTTATTGTGGTAATCATTTTGTAATATATGTACATCAAAACGTCACACATTAAACATTAAATATATACAATTAAATTGGTCAATTATACCTCAATAAACCTGAAAAAGTACATGATCGTGTATTTCTTTGGCATTCCATGATATTTCCTATAAACACAGAAACTTCAAAAAATTTACTTTTGAGATGTCATTACAGTCAGATGAAAACAAAGGAAACAAATAAAACAGAATGAACAAAGCCTTTGAGACTTAGAAAGTAATAGTATTCTTGAGGGTGAAGAGAGATTTTAAAAAGACTTAGGAAACCTATTTAACAAAATAATACATGAAAACTTCCCAAATCTAGTAAGATATTTAGACATCAAGATACCTGGAAGCACAGTGATCCTTATGTAAATACAATGAAAAGAGTACTCTACCACGGCAAGTTATAAGCAGACTATCTAGAATCAAAGTGAAAAAATGAATCCTACAACCAGCAAGAGAAAAGCATCTATTTACCTATAAAAGAACCCTCAATCAGACTAAAAGAAGACTTCTCAGCAGAAATGTTACAGGCCAGAAAAGAATGGGATGATATATAAACATAAGGATTAGGAAAGAGAACATAAGGGTTAGGAAAAAATATTCCATAGAACTGGAAACCAAAAGTGAGCAGAAATAATAATTATATAAGATAAAATAGACTTTAAGTCAAAAAGTAAAAAAAAAAAAGAACGTCATTATATAATAGAAAGGGATCAATTCAGCAAGAGGATATAACAATTCTAAATATATATGCATACAAGTTCAGAGCACCCAGGTTATTAAAACAAATATTACTAAAACTAAACAGAGAGATAGACAGTAATTTAATAATATTTGGGGTCTTCCACACCTCACTTTTAGCATTAGACAGACAGATAATTTAGACAAAAACAAAAATTAAAAAAAAATTATATTTATATTAGACTTTTGACAAAATGGACCTAATAGATATTTACAAAACAGAATTCTGCCCAACAATTACAAAATATATATTATTGTTTTTATCAGCATGTAGAACATTCTTTAATTTAGACCATATGCTATGCCAGAAAACAAGTCTCAAAAAATTTCTTATAAAATTGAAATATATCAAGTATCTTCTCAGACTACAGTAGAATGAAAACATAAATCAATAACAAGATGAACTTCAGAAACTATACAAATATATTGAAATTAAACAATATACTTCTGAATGATCACTTGGCAATGAAGAAATTAAGATAGAAATGGGAAAAAATGAGACAAAAAGCAACAGAAACACAAAATATCAAAACCTGCGGGAAGTAGTGACCCAAGATGGCCACCTAGCAGTAGCCCATCAGCACGTTTCTCACAGATCAGACCAAGGAAAAGGACCCACCAGCCAATGACCCTCAGGAACTAGAGCAGGCTGTGACAAAAAACACATCCCACAACAGGCAGAGGATCTTGAGACACACATAGTGTGAGAAGGAAAGAAAACCAGTGACCAGCTGTAGAGCCAGAAGGCTCCATCCCCACCAGGCACTAGGCTTTCACCAGAATTGCAGTCCTGTCATATATGTAAGAGAGGTCAATATATATTACACAGTCTGTGATGGATCCCTTCCTCCTAGCCACATCAGACTGCAGCCCCACAAGGAAAGTGGCCTGGATACAGAACAGTGGTGTGTTGCCAGAACGCATGTGGAGTTGGAAACCTATCTAAGCTCTGACCAATCCACCTTTGAGAAATGGTACCCTGTGGGCTCCTTGGTAGTCAGGCCCCAGGCCAGCATAGATCACCTACATTTTTCACTCCCCCAATAGCAGGTCCCACCAAGGAATAGACCAGATTGGGGCAAACTATGGCTGATTCTTTTGCTTTTGAGTTCTGAATGCAAATCAGCCTTTAGCAGAAGAGGAAGAATTTTTAAAAAAAACACAAGGTAGCCCATATCTCCCTACAGAGTGCTTCTGGGCAGTGGATGGTGCCACCATTCTGGCAGTGCAGCCACAGCAACCAGGGGGCTCTTTCCCTCTCCTAATCCTCAAAGAAAGCTCACAACTAAGGAACAGACAGAACACAGTCCACCGTTATCAGCTCTAGGAAACACTTTGTGGCAAAAAGTCACTTTGAATTCTGAGTGCTCCCTAGCAAGAGTGGAAAGGTTGGAGGCAGCAGGACAAAGACACCTGTGGTTCTGGCAGACCCTCTATTCCTATGGGAAATTTTTTATATGGAAGAAAAGTCCCTAGGGCAGCTTGACCCTAACTAACTACAAAACAAAAAAAATAATAACAATAAAAAGAGAACAGTTGATCCTCATAGATGAGGAAGAGCCAGCAAAAATAAACCACTGGCAATCCCCAAACCTTAATAAGGCATCTCCTACAAAAGGTCCTCCCAGACTCAAAGCAAGGCAACCCATCCAGGATGAGCTGTCTCTGGTGACAGACATATAATTCTGACTATGAATGGCAAAAGCAGCCAAGGAAAACAAAAAGGTGAAAGCAGTGCAGGAAATAAAAGTTGAGGTGGATAGTATAAAAAAGACCCAATCTGAAATCCTGAAAATAAGAAATTTTTTCCTGGAATTTCAAAGCACAATGACAGACCTAGGCAGCAGAAATGGCCAGGCAGAGGAAAGACTTTCAGAACTTGAGGATCAAAACACTAAACTAACCCATTCTGACAGAAACAAGGAGAAAAGTCTCAAGAAGAATGAGAAAAGCTGGCAAGAGGTCTGAGATTGTGTAAAGAGACAAAATCTACAGTTGACCGACATCCTTGAGAAAAAAAGAGAAACTGAGAACAGCCTGGAACAAGCCTTCCAAGAAGTCATTCAAGAAATGTTTCTCTATTTTATTAGAGGCTATCATCCAAATGCAATAATATGCCACCTCCAGATCAGCCCTGCAGGAGATGTTTAAGAAAGTTCTGAGCATAGAAAAGAAAGAGTGGTCCCACCCATCGTAAAAGCACAGGCAAGCATAGAGTTGACAGATTATCAGAAATCTCTTAAGAGCATTATGACTGGAATAAATCCTCAGATATCAATAATTAACTTGAATGGAGGGAATGTATCACTCAAAATTCATAGAGTATCAAACTGGATAAAGAAAAATGATCCATCATTCTGCTGTCTCCAGGAAACTTATCTCACAGCAAAAGACACCCATGGATTCAAAGTAAGGGACTGATGAAAGATCTTCCAGGAAATGGAAAACAACAAATGAGCAGGAATAGCTAATCTTACATCAGACAAAACAGATTTCAAACCAATAAAAGTCAAAAAGGAAACTGAGGGACACAGTATAATGATAAAAGGCTCAATCTACCAGTAATAAATATTCATTTTAAATATATATGCACCCAATACAGGATCACTGAGATTTATAAAACCATTGCTACTTAAACCAGGAGAGGACAGAGACACCCACACAATTATGGTTGGAGACTTTAATAATGTGCTAACAGCCCTAAAAGATCATCAAGGCAAACAACTCACAAGGACATCTGAAACCTTAACTCAACACTTGACCAATTGGACCTAGTAGACATTTCACACAGCAACCACACTGCACCCAACAGCCACAGAATATACATACTACTCATCAGCACATGGAACATATTCCAAAATTGATTGCATTCTCAGGAATAAATCAAGAATGAACAAATTTCAAAAGGTTGAAATAATACCAAGCATGTTCTCAGACCACAGTGGAATAAAAACAAATACTATTGCCAGTAGGAACCACCTCAGAACACTCAAAACACATGGAAATCAAACAACATGGTTCTGAATGACTTGAGTTAACACACAAATCAAAGCAGAAATAAAAAGATTCCTGGAAACAAATGAAAGCAAAGACACAACATATCAAAATTACGGGGATACCATGAAAGTGATGTGCCGGAGTCTCGCTCCAGCTGGGTTCAGGGTCTCCCGAAGGAAGGAACGGAGTAGGCATTGAAGGAAACACTCAGACAACTGACTCTGGTGTTAGCAGGACAGATGCTGTTAACAGTGAGCTTTTATATTATTTGTACAAGGAAAAGAACAAAGAAAATTCCTACAACAAGATGTAACTAGTAACTTAATCAATAACCTTGACTGAGATAAAAAACAGAACAAGCAGTTCATGCATGGTGTTTTTCAAGGAGCCACTCTGGCGCCCATTCTTTCACGGGCAGATGCTTTCTTAGGAGCGACACTGTCTTGTGATTTTTAAAGCACATGATAAGTTTTAAAAGAATGTTATACACTAGACACGTTAATTTGTTCAGTTTACCAAACTTAATCTAATTATGTCTAGGAATGTTTCATCCATCCAATTTACTCTAACTTAGACTGTAAAAACAAGTCTATAAATCATTCCTATAATAATTACTACAGTTTAAAGATTATTGAATGACATATACTTAAATTAGGTTTAAGCTACTCTACAATACTAAATCTGTATAGCAAAAACAACATAATAATATAAAAATGCTTATTTTCTTATGTTAAAGGCTCAAATAATTATGGTTAATGAATTGTAACTGTATCCTAACATGCAAGCCACAATACAAATCATAGTAACTGGGGCAAAATAGCATTCTGGGAACTCTAATAAATTGTTAATCAAAAAAGCAGCTCTACTAAGCAATTATCTATCCACACCTGATGTTCAAGGTTTTGCTCATGACTCTGGTGCGATTAAGGAGTTCTTTATGGGCATTAGAAAGAGCACTCTTTGTTTTCATTGTGAGTTTTTCAGCCATAACACTAGATAAAGTGACAGTGAGGCCTAGTACTAGGAGGCCAGGGGCATAGCCAGATAGGGGAATAATAGAAACAACCTTTTCTCGTAAAATACTCTTTGGCTTCTATGTATGGGGCAATGAATAATGTGATTTGGAGTTTTATTTTTCGCCTTCAGATTGTACAGAATTTTCCAGCCGTATTAATAGCAAAAATAGAAGAAGCAAGGGTTTCAGCTGCCCAGGCTCGCTTTGCTGCCCGGGGTCTTCAGCCCCCTGGACTTTGTCAGCAGGCAGGCCTCCATGACTGGCTTCCAACAGTGATGCTGAGAGAGAAGTTTACAGCATTGCATGCACATATCAAGAAAATGGAGGGATCCCATATAAACAGCCTAATGTTACACAAAAGGGAACAGTAATGGCAAAAACAATTAAATCTTAAATGTAGTAGAAAAATTCAAATTACTAAAATAAATGCATGATTGCATGAAATAGAATTTCAAGAACCATAAAAAGGATTAACAAGACAGAAAGCTGGTTCTTTGAAAGGATAAATAAGTTTAACAGATCCCTACCCCAGCGGCCAGATTGACCAAAAAAAAAAAAAAAAATCAAAAGAGAGAAAGTCCAGATAAAAATAAGTAGAAATAAAAAAGTTGATGTGAAATCTCAGGCAAGATGGTGATGGAACAGGCTGGGCTGTGAGAGTCTCCGAAAAAGCATGTGCCCATAAAGACTCTCTGCATGAGTGGGTGTGTGCTGGTGGGTGAGTGAAAGTCAGTCTGAGAGGAAAGTTGGGTTCATGCACCTGAGACTCTCCTCCAGAGGTGACTAAAACCCACCACTGCCCTGAGATTGGAGACCCAGGTGCATAGGATCATCTGCCATTCTTGGGCTCTCTTGAGAGGAGGCAGCAGAGAACAGCCACCCTTCACCACCTGTCACCTAGCCCATGCCATCACCTGCAGTAGCAGACCGGGCATAGGCAGGAGGAACAGTGGAGAAGGCAGGTCATGGAAATCTGGAATAAAGCTCCAATGCCAGTGAAAAGACACTGATGGGCACCATCTTCTCAGTCCTGGGACTTGGCTGAGACCTGCATTGCCCTGCCCAACTTTGCCCAGGCTCCATTTTGGACCAAGAGGTTATCTTTTCATTGGACTAGGAAAGACAGATGCCCTGCCGCCATGCTGACACAGGTACAGACATATCAGATCTATGTGGGAGACTTGACAGCAGCAGCAGCAAGTAGGGTAAGTCCGGATCTGCTCCATTCCCCTCACACAGTAGTCCTTGGGTTATCTGACTCACGCTGAGAGCAACCCTATTAGCCTGCACTGAGAGTAGAGGGGAGAGGATGGAGACCAGAGTGGCTCTCTAAGGCAGAGGCCTCAAAGAAACCTGGAGCCACAGAAATGGCCACAGAGTTTTTTTTCTTCTTGTTTGTTTTTTGTTTTCATTTTGGCTTTTTTTCCATCTCTTTTTCTTTCTGTTTGTTTACATTTTTGTACTTGCTTTGTTTGTGTTATTTTAATGTTTTTTTTAATTTTCTGTTCATTTTTGGGCATTTTTGAGGGAGAGTACACAGCAGAGGGATTTTTTTTGTATGATTGTCTATAAGTTTTCATCTTTTTTGTTTTTTTCTCTTTGTTTGTCTCTTTGTTTATTCATTAGTTGGTATGACTGTCTGTTTTCCAACTTACTCTTCTCTCTCTCTCTATCTTTCCCTTTTCTCTTTTCTTATCTCATTTAGCTTTCAGGGGGCAAACAGACATCCCCTCTGCAAAGTCAGATCGTAAGGCAGTGGAAAGTGGATCCCACAAACCTGTCAGCAGATACTGAGATCTGCAGATTGCATTTGACTCACAGCTCCCCCTTAATTAAATTTCAAAACTGCAAAAAGCACAGGCCCCCACCATGAATCCAGCTTCAGAATTGAATGAAACCAGATGATCTACATAAGAAAGAATAGGAGATTGAGTAAACAGAAATAAAAGCTCTCCCCCAACCCTTGAACAATAGAATTAAAGAAGAGGTTAAAAACAGAGGAAGGAAAATCTACACAAATGAAGAAAAAACAAAGGAAGAATATGAGCCTCACACAGACCCCTGGGAAGTTAGCCACTGAGAATACAGACTTGGAACTCAAAAAATGAAGAGCCCGCAGAATTATTGGTCACAAACCACAAACCCAGATACCAAAATATTAATAGAGATAATAAATAGAAATGAGAGACAAGAGAAAAGAAGGAAAAGTTGATAACTGAGATAATTGCAATAAAGAATACAGTGAATAAAATAAACAACAAACAGATAAGCATGAAAAGCAGAATTAACCAAGCAGAAGAATCTCAGAGCTTGAGGATCAAAATATGGAACTGACCCAAACTATTAAAAACATAGAAAAGACACTTTAAAAGACAGAACAAAACATGTAAGAGATGAGTGATTATTTGAAGAGGCCAAACCTAAGATTAATTGGAATCCCTGAGACAGAGAGAGAGACAGAGGCCACCCTGGAACAAACATTTCATGAAATTATCCAGGAGAACATCCTTCATCACATCAGTGATGTGACCATTCAAACACAAGAGATTAGGGGACCCCTGCAAGACAGCAAATGAGAAGGCCAACTCCCAGACACATAGTAGTTTGCCTACACAAAGGGGGTATAAAAGAAAAAAATCCCAAAGTCAGCAAGAGAGAAAGGTCAGGCTACATATGAGGGAAGACCAATAAGATTAGCAGCAAACTTATCTACAAAAACACTTCAGGCTAGGAATGCTTGGAGCACAATCTTCTAAGTTCTCAAATATATACAATTTCAGCCAAGAATTACCTACTCAGCTAAGTTAAGTTTCATCAGTGATTGAGAATTAAAATCCTTTCCAGACATTCAATCCCTAAGATTTTACACTGCCTCCAGACCAGTTCTACAAGAAACACTTAAGAAAGTATTAAACACAGAAGAAAGAAAAAAAAAAGACATCAATGCCCTTCCCCAGAATGCAGGAAAAAGATTGAAAACACACATGAATCAATTCAAAAATCAAAAGAAATAAGTAAACAAACAGTAGCAACAATAACAAAGTCTACAAGAACTTCATGACAGAGATAAACTTTCACACCTAAATAATTAGCCTGAAGCCAGGCTCGGTGGCTCAGCCTGTAATCCCGCGCCTTTGGGAGGCTGAGGTGAGTGGATTGCCTGAGCCCATGGGTTCGAGACCTGCCTGGGCAAGTGAGACCTCATCTCTACAATAAATCAAAAAATCAGCCGGGCGTGGTAGCGCGCGCCTATAGTTCCAGCTACTTGGAAGGCTGAGGCGGAAGGATCGCCAGAGCCCAGCAGGTCGAGGCTGCGGTGGCCGGGAGCGGTGACTG
>CAUYQG010271787.1:0-14494 GCA_963574415.1 Tarsius wallacei | reverse complement strand
CCCGGCTAATTTTTTGATTTATTGTAGAGATGAGGTCTTGCTTGCCCAGGCGGGTCTCGAACCCGCGGGCTCAGGCAATCCACTCACCTCAGCCTCCCAAAGGCGCGGGATTACAGGCTGAGCCACCGAGCCCGGCTGTTTATAATTTTAATAAAGTTCAATTATCATTTTTTTCTCTTATAGATAATATTGCTGGTATTGTATCTACTATCTCATTGCCAAAGCCAAGGATACCTATTTTCTTCTAGAAGTTCTGCAATTTTATATTTTACATTTATGTCTATGATCCAATTTGGATTAATTTTTGTAAAAGGTGTAAAGAAGATCTGTGACTAGATTTGTTTTTCTGCATGTGGATGTCTAATTGCTAAAACAACATGTGTTGCAAAGGCTATCTTTTTTCCATTGAATTGCCTTTGTCAAAGATCAGATGACTATATTTGTGTGCTTCTGTTTCTGGGCTCTAATTATGCTACATTGATCTATGTGTCTATTCTTTAACCATTACTATACTTTCTTGATTACTGTGGCTTTATTGTAAGCTTTAAAGTTGAGTAATGTGAGTCTTCCAACTTTTTTCTCCTCTTATAGCATCACCTTGGCTATTCTAGTTACTTTGCCTTTCTGATAAACCTTAGAATTTATTTTAAAGATATTCAAAATAGATTCTTGAGATTTTGATTGGGATTGTATCGAATCTATAAATCATTTGTGAAAAATTAACATTTTAGTGATATCAAGTCTTGAGAATTCATGAGCATGGAATATCTCTCTACTTATTTAGTCCTTCTTTGAGTTTTCTAATCAGACTTTTGTGGTTTTCTATGTATAAATTATGTATATATTTTGTTAGATTTATAATTATTTCATTTTTGGTGCTATTGTGTGTTGAATTTTGCCACTTTTTTCCTATTAATACATCAATTGATAAACCACAAGCTATTCCTTGTTATTCTATTGATGTGATGATTACATAAACTAACTTTTAAATGTTCAATCAAACATGAATGTCTGGAATAAATCTCATTTGGTCATGGTGTATAATTCTTTTGGTATATTGCTTGACTTAATTTGATAATATTTTGTTGAGGAGTTTTACAACTGCATTATGAGACATATTGGTTCATAGCTTTTCTTTCTTATAACATCTTTATCTGATTTCAGTATCATCGGACTTGGTCTTCTAGAATGATTCAGGAAGTTTCTCCTCTTCTGTTTTCTGAAAGAGATTATAGACAAACTTAGTAGAAAATTGGTAGCATTTCTTCTTTAAATGGTTGGTAGAATTCACCAGTCACATCAATGGTGTTGTATTTAACTTTGAAAGTTGTTATGGTACTGCTTCCATTTCTGATATTTATCATTTGTTTCTTCTCTCTTTTTTAATTAATTAGCTTGGCTGGAAGCTCATTACTTTTATAGATCTTTCCAAAGAAACAGCTTTTAGCTTCATTGATTTTCTCTGTTGCTTTTATTAAAACTGATTTTAAGAAATAAAACACACATACACAAACAAAAACTTTCAAATGAGTCATCAATTAATAAGAAAATAAAATCTCAAACTATGTACTGCCTTGGAAGACAATACATATTGAACTGTTATGAGACAAGACAGAAGTGGCATTCAGTCATTTGAGCCCAAAATAATTTATGAGAATAGAAGTCAGGTTGGAAATAAAGTAGTCTATTGGAGAAAAGTAGAAAATGGTGACAAAACTAACATAAGAAAATTGAAAGTGGAACTGAGATGAAACTTAGGAATTAGAGACTAACTGAGGGATTACCGGGTTTAAATCTGTCACTTGTACTGGTAGAAAAAATGAAGTTCGGAGAAAGTTGCTGGGCAATAACACTAATATAGTTCGTGCCCAAACCAACTTGAATTCACACTGATATATTCTGGATCCTTGGCTACATTTCTACTAGGAAAGGAGAGGAATGAAGTCTGACGCAGGACAGAAGGTAATCGACGTATCTGAACCTTTGGTAGCATTAGCCCTTGGAGGCTGAGGGAGGGAAAGGGCATGAGTGAGGAGTTACCTAATACATATCACATAGAGACACCAGATGAGCCAAAGTTTGCTACAAATTGATGTCAATTTCCAGTGGCCTCAGGAAGTTAACAGTTGCATAGATCTGTGTTATCAGAAAAATCTCACCAGAAAACATAGTCACGGGGAATAGAACTAGATCCAATTTCAGTGAGGTATACAAATGGCCCCACAACAAATTTACATGATACATTCAGAGACCTGGCAGGAAATACATATAAATGAAGTTGGCATATGTTAGTAATAGAGTGTAACGAGACTATGACAACCTGGTAAGCTACATTCATTTGTAAGAATTTAGTTAATGACAAGTGGATAGTAAAAAGCTATAATCTGACATGCACTTGAATTCACCTCAAGTTCATTGGATACCAAGCTTTCAGCAGTGATACTAGTTCCAGACTTTGCCCATCGATGAACTGGGGCTGGTGATTGACT
Source organism: Tarsius wallacei (assembly GCA_963574415.1). Classification (NCBI taxonomy): domain Eukaryota; kingdom Metazoa; phylum Chordata; class Mammalia; order Primates; family Tarsiidae; genus Tarsius; species Tarsius wallacei. Next base: position 12,005 of record CAUYQG010271787.1, on the reverse strand, counting down.
GCTATCTTGGTGAGAATTACTTAAAAATTAATTGGAACAAAACATGTTAAAGGAAAAAAATATATAACAGTTGAAAGGGGCTGGAAATAATACAACTGACAGCTAATGCTGGGTTCCCCATTGCCAGAACCAAGTCAAATTTGGAAGGCTGGGAACTATGTGAATCAGCCCAAGTTTGGAACCTTGAACCAGAGATACCAGCTATGATATTTCCAGGCACTGCCAGAGAAATCAACGATGGTCCCAATCAAAACAGCAGAAACAAAGGGGGCATACTAAGGTCATTAAATAAAAAACGGCATTGACTGTTAGAGTCAAAAAACTTTAAAATCCTTATTCATGGGGCCAGGCAAGAGGCCAAGGAAAGCAGAAAATTTTAAGAGAAGATCTCTAAGATGGGACACAGCGAAGGAGTGCAGGGTGAAATTTGAATTGTCCAAAAGTAGTGACATTTTTATTTTTCATGAAATGTTGGCTACACGAGGCTCAAATTATTTTTTTATCCCACAAACATTTGTTCAATGATTGCTGTGTTCTGGGCACTGAGCTAAGCGCAAAAGATTCAACTGCAAATGAAACAGTGCCCTTCTATCATGCAGCCTCAGTGTGTTAAGACAAACGGCAAAGAAAGTTGCAATCACTGTGTGGTGTGACACATTGTCCAAGAGAAAGTATGTGGTACTGTAGAGATCCTGGATAGTGCACCAAAACTTCTCTTGGACAGTCAATGAAAGTTTCTCAGAACTAATCTTGAAGTTAAGAGCAAAATAACAAATAGGAGTAAGTTTGGTGAAATGAAGTTGGAAGAGTACTATACGCAAACACCAATGCCTACATAAAAGAAAGTATGGCATACTCAAGAAAATGTATTTCAGGCATGGTAGTTCATGCCTATAACCCCAGCATTTTGGGAGGCGGAGGTAGGAAGATCGCTTGAACCCAGCAGGTTGAGATCTGCCTCGGCAACATAGCAAGACCTCGGTCTCTATTAAATAAATAGATAGATGATAGAAAGATAAACAGATAGACACATACACACATAGATAAGTGATAAAACAAAATAAAATAAATAAGAAGTGTATTTTATTTTAAAATAAATAAGAAGTGTGATTATAGTTCAGTGTATGTGTGTATGATGTATGTGTGTGTCTCTGTGTACATGAGTGTGTATGTAGTATATATTGATATATGTATAGTTGTGTGTGTGTGTGTGTGTGTGTGTGTGTAGGGAAGGAGTAAAGGAGTACTGAAAGATAAGGGTGAATAGGCATTTGGGAACCAGATTCCAAATGACCTTGGATGCAATATTTGTTCCTAGGTCTCCCAAAATAAAAAAAAATCTATGGTTTCTCAGCATGTTTATTTGTAAGAAGTTTTTTTTTCTTTTTTATGCAAGTCATGGTAACCTAACTCAAAAACAAAGTAGAAGTGATTGACTCACATAAAAGGAAGGGTAGATAAATGAAGAAGTCTTACCGGAATAAAACACTACATGCTTATAAAGTTCTACTGATTTCCTCTTACGTTTGTGCCTGTTGGCTTCCCCTCTTCCTTTGTAGACATATTTCTTCACATGGTGGCTACATGAACACTACAGCTCCACCCTCCTGGCTATGAATAACCATTTTTAAAAGGAGGAAAATAAGGCAGACAAAATTCAAAGATTTTATTAGGCTATATTGCATGGCACGGTTGCCCTTAAGATAAGAAGATAAATAAGTGGGCCTGGTCTAATTTCATGAGCTCTTCAAAAGCAGAAAGTGCTGTTTAATGTTAGCAGAAGAGGAATTTATAGATTCAAAACATGAAATGGATTTGATGTATGGCTGCCGGCTTGAAGGGAGAGTGAGCCCTGTGGCAAGAAATGCATGTAGGAGGTGAGAGCAGTCCCCTGTTGACAATTAGCAAGGACATGGGGATCTCAGTCCTACAACTGTGGGGACCCGGATTCTGCCAACAAGAATGAGCTCAGGAATGAGTCTTTTCCCGGAACGACTAGAGAGAACTCAGACTGACAAACACCTTAATTTCAGCCTTGTGATACCCAGGGCAGAGAACTTAGTCATTTCTTGCCACACTTCTCAACTAAACAGTGAGCTAATAAATCAGTGCTGTATTAAAGCCACTGTGTGTGGAAATTTATAAAGCACCAATAGAAAACTAACACGAAGAGCCTTTGCCCCCTGAATCCTTCTTCTGCACTAACCCCAGGTAGCGCTCTGAAATGTGCTCTGATGGGCATATGCCTAAGTCTGAAACAATCATTTGCAGCCAGGATAAAGGAAGATTTTTTTGATTGGTCCAGAGAGGTTATAAGCCCACCCCTTCACCAGTTAGAAGGAAAATGTATAAATAGTATTTCTCATATGGAACATTGTCAAAAATGTAGATGAGGCGGAGGATGGGCAGGTGGGTGGATGCTGTTTACAGAAGATAGAGGGAATGTATGTTACAGCAGGAAAGAAACACTTTTAGCATCACAATTAAATTAAAAGTAAATTTTTAGCCTAACTGAAGAGTGAAGAAATAATTAGATAGGGACAAGACTGGACACAGAGGGATCCATGTGGAGACACTTTCAATAATCTCTTAGAGAGAGATGACCGTCTCCTAAACATGAGTCGTGGCCATAGGAGGTAACACACCACATAGCCGGAAGGCTGACACAAACTAGGCACTAAATATTGTTGAATGAACTTATGAGAGAGCATTGAAAGAAATGTGAATGGCTTCTAAGATAATTAAGAGATTTAATCAAAATTGAATCAAAGCACTAGTAGCAATCATGCTTTTGAAATGTTTTTTTTAGCTGTACAAACTCTGTCTCCAGGCCACAGAAACCTGGGCTGTGTTAACAGAGCTGGTGTGTCAGACCGTGCACATTAGAATGTTCAATGCTTTCATGCATCACTGGGGCATGATTACATAACACCCTGGATGCTTTCAATCTGCCTTCGCAGACCTCTTGCTGTTATTTATGAATCACTGCAAGCTGACATAACTTTGCATTTCCCCCTATGCCATATGTCTCTAGTCCCTTGTCATCATTGTTCATCACCAAGGTAACCCCCTTGTCTCCCTTCCATTAATTTGCATGACTAAGATGCCCTCCCAATCAAATGAAGCCCCTTGTCCTCTGGTGCCTGCTGTGGCTGCCTTTGCTGAAAGCCCTTGCTTGAGATGTGACCTTGTTTCACTCTGGTATTTTCCACTTCATTAACTCTGAAAATGCCCTGAGATGGGCAAAGTTATTTCTCTCCATTAACTTGCAGTCACGTAGCCTCATGTTCAGATGTAGATCCTGTTAAGTAGCCAAAAGTGAAGGTGAGCAGCTGGACCACTGGATCATGGCACCAATAACTCTAGATAAATCACTTGGCTTCTGCTGCTAAAGGTAACTAATCACTGGCTTTGGTCTGCCTTCTTAAAGGCAAGTTCTTGTAAGTTCTTGTAAGTTCTTCCCACAGAACTGTTTTGAAGGCAGAAATCATATTAAAAAAAATACTTGAGGACTGTCCATGCATCTGGTTTCATGCCAAGGACTGCGCATGTCATGTTTTGGAAAATTGTCACAGTCCCATCTTTTATGGAACTTGCAGTGAGTGGGGAGATGAGCATTAGTCATGTAATCGGACAAAGGCAATAACCACCTGTAAAAAGACTCTTTAAAAATATAATAGTAAAGAAAACCCTACTGAAAAGAAGTGGCATTGACCTAACATGCAAAGGATAAGCAGGTGTTAAGCAGTTGAAAGAGATGAGGGTAAATGATCCTCATTCTGTTTTATTTTTTTTATTTTTTATTTTTATTTTTTTTTTAGTTGGAGTCTCACTCAGTGGCCCAGACTGGAGTGCAGTGGCCGCTCCCGGCCACCGCAGCCTCGAGCTGCTGGGCTCCGGCGATCCTTCCGCCTCAGCCTTCAGAGTAGCCGGAACCACAGGTGCGTGCTACCATGCCCGGCCAATTTTTTGGATTTATTGTAGAGACGAGGTTTCGCCTGCCCAGGTGGGTCCCGAACCCGCGGGCTCAGGCAATCCACTCACCTCGGCCTCCCAAGGCGCAGGATTACAGGCTGAGCCACCGAGCCCGGCTCTTCATTCTGTTTTATAAGGCTGTCCTAAACAAATTTTCTTTCCTTTATACCTGAAAGCCTTCACATAATATATTTTATTATATCCACATTTGTTTGTCCATTCGTTTGTTTCCCCTGAACAAAAGAAAGCGATTGGTGCCCTACTCTAACCATCTAAATCATTTTTTTCTCCTCTGAGTAGTTTCTAATTCATTTGCTGATGTCCTGATTGAATTTGCTCAGTATTAATTCAGGGATGGAATTAATGTAGAGGAAAAAGTAATATTTCTTAGCCACTAATGTTAGGTACTTTATATGTTAGTATTTAATTGTCAAGAGAGTGAGTAGTTAGCACCAGTCTTATTTTGTAGATGATTAAACTGAGACTTCAAAAACACATTCAAGATCACAGCTGAAGGTGGTCAAGCCAGGTCTTTTGGACTCCTAAAATTCCTCCACTTCCTCGGCTGCATGGCATCCAATCGATCATCTGTGAAGCCTAAGGATGCATTGGATTTTTTGGCAGCCATGTCACACTTTGGGCTTCTTTTCATCTATAGTCTTCTTGCATGTGTTTGTATATACTCACAAAACAGGACTTTCCTACTTTTTGTTTTTTGTTTGTTTGTTTTTTGAGTTGGAGTCTCACTCCTGTCCCCCAGACTGGAGTGCAGTGGCCGCTCCCGGCCACCACAACTTCGACCTGCTGGGTTCCGGCGATCCTTCCGCCTTCCAAGTAGCTGGAACTACAGGGGCGTGCTACCACGCCGGGCTAATTTTTTTGATTTATTGTAGAGATGAGGTCTCGCCAAGTTGCCCAGGCTGGTCTCGAACCTGTGGACTCAGGCAATCCACTCACCTCAACCTCCCAAGGCGCGGGATTACAAGCTGAGCCACTGAGCCTGGCTGGACTTTCCTAGTTTTTTGCTGCAACTGACAATTTAGATTCTAATTCTGTGAGACTTTTTGTTGACCCTATTAAAGTTATCTTGCTGAGCCTGAAAAATGTTTCCAGTCTGCTAACGGATTTCAAGTAGTCTCTCATTTACCCAGCATGTATCTCTTTTGGCTCTGGCTCATGTAGAATGCATGCTTTGTGTGTATTCCTTTAAGCCCTTACTGCTAGTAGTGATCTAATAAGGTTGTATCTCATAGTTGGAATCTGAAATCCTATGTTTTTTATTCCCAAACTTTTAACCTCTTCTTTTATCCTTCATCCTTATAGATTCAAACCTATGGTCCCACTGAACTACCTGAAATGCTCAGTGAGCTCTTACATCATTATTACTAGACATATATCCCAGTGTGCCATCCTCTTTTTCTTCATCAATCAAGAATGATATCAGCAAGATAGCAGAATGGGAGAAGACCAATTCATATTCCCACACAGCAATAATATTTTAGCATCCATCCATAGACAAATTACTTTTGTGGGAGCTTTGGGACTTGGGTAAGAGATTGGAAAGCCTCAGTGGGGAAGAAGATTGAGGAGAACTATTTTGAGAAGGCAGGCATACACCTGAGTGGCAGACTTGCTGTCTATGTTGCTGAGACCCATCCTTTTGTGTACTCAGTCACATCCCATTTTGTCTTTGGTTCTGTCAACAGTGCCCTCCACCAAGGGCTTCAGTTACAGGCCCACCGATCTGAGATCCAGTTGTGGATTCTGAAATGATACTATGATATGACTCAGCTCTGGTCCCTTTTAGCCACAATCTTGGAGCAATTCTGCTCACTCAGGGACCCAGCAGGAGACATGGTTTTTCATGCCCTCAAAGTCAGTCCTGCCAGCCTCAGCTCAAAAGCAAGTTTGGAAGCAGTCCTGTGATGGTTTTAGCCCATCTCAGCCAAGGTCCAGGATCAGTCTTGCCCACCCATGGACCTGGCCAGGGACCTTCTCAGAGACACAGCAAAAGCTACACATCCACACATCTGGGAATAGGCCAGTTGTCTGAGGACCTAAAGTGAACTGTTGTGCCAGCACCAGCCCTACCAACCAAGGACTTGGAGGAAGTCCTGTCTATCCAGAAACAGTTAGGATTCATATCCACCTGAGCACCTTGCAACAAACTCACCAACTGAGGACCCCACTATGGATACAACAGCATCCGCATGACTGGGCTCCAATCCCACTTGACTGTAATCCTGGAGAAAATCCTATCAGCCACGGGACCTCACAGGAGAAAGTATTTACAGTTATATAAAAATTGGAAGAGATGTTCACTCTTTCAAATGCATAGAAACCAGTACAAGAATACATAGATTATGAAGATCAAATAAATATATCAAGGTCAAGGGAACTAGAAAAGCTTCAGTATTCCACCCCAAATAAAAGATCTTCAAATTGAGAAAGAATTCAAAATAACCATCTTTAATAAGTTCAGTGAGATGCAAGAAAACACAGACAACAAAATAAAATAAGGAAAATGACGCATTAACAACATGAAAAACTTAACAATTAAATAGAAATCTTAAAAAATACTAAAGCTGAGGAATACAATGACAGAAATGGAAAATTCAATAGAGAGTTTCAACAGTAGACTTGATCATGCAGAAGGAAAAACCTCAAGAAAACAGTAAATTCTAGACAGGTTATTTGAAGTTAGCCAGTTAGATAAACAAAAAGGATGAGGAAAGCATATGGGACCTGTAGGACGCCATCAAACAAAACAATATACAAGTTATGAAAGTTTCAGAAGATGAGATGGGGAAAAAGGAGATTAAAGCTTACTTAAAGAATTAATAACTGAAAACTTCCAAAATCTTAACAGGGATACAGATTCCTCCAGATTTGTAAAGCTCAAAAGTTTCCAAGCAAAATCAGCCCAAAATGATTATTCAATACACATTATAATCAAGTTGTCAAAAGTCAAAGATGAAAAAAATGGAAACAGCAAGAGGAAAGCAACCTGTCACATAAAGGTAAGAGAAAAGTTGTTTGTCTCATGAAAGGGAAAGTCAATAAGGCTGTCAGTGGATTTCTCAGCAGAAACCTTGCAGGTCATGAGCAAGTGGTATGAATTAATGGAGTAATTGGGTGAAGTAATAAAAAATTTAAATGCTAATTAATAATACTATACCAATAAGCTGTTCTTCAGAAATGAAGAAAAAATAAAGACAATCTTAAACAAAAGCTGAGAGTGCTCATCATCATTAGACCTGTTCTACAAGAATGCGAAAAGGAGTTCTTCAAGTTGAAATAAAAGGACACTAAGTAACAAATGAAAATATATGTCACTGGTAAAGGTAAATACATGTATAGTCAAATTCAGAATACTCTAATATTGGTACACAAATCACTTTTTTTCTAGCATATGTATGGAAAATCCTAGACATGTCAACAACAAAAAATTTAGTCCATCACACTAAGTGAACTGTAGACATGTCAACAACAAAAACAAAATTTAGTCCATCATACTCAGTGATCTATTACAGAAACAAAGAACTGAGTACCACATGCTCTCACTGATAAGTGGGCCCTGAACAATTTTCATAATACTATAGGAAAGGGATTGGCAGTAGCAGGTCACTGCCAGAGGAGGCAGAGGGGTGTCAAGAGCATACTACTAATAGCGTACGTGATTCCAAACCAGGTGAAGTTAAGACCAATGGGAAGCCCAAACTTCACCTGTACAACGACCACTTATGTACCTAACCCTGAATTGTGCCCCACATCTTTAAAAAAAAAAACTGTTAGAACTAATAAATGCGCTCAAGTTGCAAGATATAAAATTAACATACAAAAAGTTGTGCTTTTATAAACTAATGATGAACTATTCCCTCAAAATAAGAAAATATTCCCATTTGTAATAGCATCAAAAACAACAAAATACTTAGAAATAAATATACCTAGTAAAATGAAAGATCTGTACCATAAAAGTTATAAGAAGAGAAATGTAAAAAGCATAAGTAAATGAAAAAAATTCTGTCTTCATGAATTGGAAGAATTAGTACTGTTAAAATATTCATAACTACACTAATCTACAGATTCAATGCAATTCCTATCAAACTTTTAATGACATTTTTTACAGAAATAGTAAAAAATAATCTTAAAATCTGTGTGGAACCACAAAAGAAGCCTAATAGCCAAAACAATTTTGAGTAAAAAGAACTAAGCTGAAAACATCTCACTTCCTTATTTTAAATTATATTACAAAGCTATAGCAATCAAAACAGTATGATACTGGCCTAACAACAGGCACATACACCAATAAAACAGAATAAAGAGCCCAAAATTAAACCCACATATATATGATCAAGTAATAACTAAAAAGGGCTTCAGAAATACAGAGTGGGGAAAGAATAGTCACCTCAATAAATGGTGTTGGGAAAACTCAACATCTGCATTTAAAAAAATAAATTAGACTCTTTTTTACACCACCCCAAAATGAACTTGAAATGGAAATATTTAAGCGTAAGACAGGAAATCATAATATTTCTAGAAGAATACATTGGCGAAAAGCTCCTTGAAATTGGTCTTGGCAAAGGAATTGGCAGTAGCGGGAAACTGTCGGGGGAGGGGCAATGAAGCACACTTCATCAATAAGGGTACCTGGACCCAAACCAGGTGAAGAGGGGACAAAAGCTTTACCTGTCCAATGACCATTTGTATACCTAACACTGAATTGGACCCCACATCTTTAAAATAAAAATTAAATAAATAAATGAATATCATTGGTCTTGGCTATGGTTTTCTGAATATGACCAAAAGCAGAGGCAAAAACAGACGAATGGAATCCCAGCAAACTAGAAAGCGTCTGAACACAAAAAGAAACCATCATCGAAGTAAGGAGACCATGCAGATTGAGGAAAAACGTGTGCACATTATATCTCAGATAAGGAGCTAATATCCAAATACCTGATGAACTCTAACAACTCACTAGCAAGAAAACAAAAATGAGCAAAAGACTGGCATAGACATTTCTCAGAAGAAGGCACAAGAATGACCTTCAGGTATATGAAAAAACATTTACCATCACAAATAATCATGGAAATTCAAATCACATGAAGTATTACCTCTCAGCTGTTAAGATGGCTGTTACCAAAACTACAGGAACTAACAAGAGTTGTTGAAGATGCAGAGAAAAGAGAACTCTTGTGCACTGTTGGTGAAAACGTCAATTGATACAATCAGAATGAAAATCACTATAACGCTTCTGCAGAAAACTGAAAACGGAATTATCATTTGATCCAATAATCCCACTTCTGGTTACATACACCAAGAAAATGAGACTGGTATTTCAAAGAGGTGTTTGCACGTTCATGCTCATTGCGGCATTACTTGCAATAGTCAAGATAGGAAAGCAACCTAAATGTCTGTTGACAGATGACTGGATAAAGAATTGTCACACACACACACACACACACACACACACACAGATACACACACACAGCACATTATTAACCATAACAAAGAAGAAAAACACTGTCAATTGTGACAACATGGATGAGCCTGAAAGATAGTATGCCAAGCGAAATAAACCAGATATAGAAGGACAAATACCGTCTGATCTCATATACGTCATTTAAAAACATCAAATTCATAAAAGCTGAGAGTAGAATGATGATAGTTAAGTCTCAGAAGAAAAGAGAAGCTACTGCCAGGCCAACAACAAGGTACCTGTGGAACAGGTAAGAATTTCCTGGGGTCACCACACTCTCCCCTTGTGGACACTCAGGAAACACAATGAGAATGAGGAACGGAATAGGTAGATGTTGGTCAAAGGGCAAAAGCAAGTTCTGAGGATTTAATGACAGTCTGGTGACCATAATTAATTATACGATGGATATTTAAAATGTGCTCAAAGAGTAGAAGTTGTGTTCTCACCTCCTCTCCAAATAATGGTAACTGTAAGATAATGGATGAGCTAAATTAGCTTGATTGCCGTCATTATTTCACCATGTATATGTATATCAAATTATCACATTGGACACCTTACATATACACAATGTTTTATTTGTCAGATATACCTCAAAAACGTGAAAATAAATAAAAATAAACGAAGTAAAAAGAAAGAACAAAAGAAAATAATGATGTTCTTCCCAAAGAGCCTCACTACCAGTCTAAATTAACTGTCCTTGCTGTACGTTTCCTAAGTCCAGAGTTTATTCTTATCATGTTACTTGTATCCCGTATAGTAATCTTTTGTTTTTTTTCTTAAAAGACTGGAGAAGCATTGTCTTTCCTATCCATGAAACCCAGCTGAACACATGCCATACTTTGAAATCTCAATGTGTATGCATTGTATTAAGATACCTTTAACTGAACCAGGTTGGGCTGCTTTGGGCTCTGCTGTGCCTTCTGCATAAAAATAAAGCAGGAAACAAGAAATGAATGTCCTACAAACCGTCCTATTTTTTGACATTGATCAACAGATCAAGACGTGCAACGCTGTTCTTTTTAATCTGCAGTGTGCCAGTTTCTGGAGAAGTCTGCCCTTCACACTGCCTAAAGCTTCCTCTCAATCCACATTTAGTGCCCCAGGGAACAGGGACACTAGCTGCGTGAGTCTGCCACGCCACCGGCACAGAGAGCCCCACAAAAAGCAACCGTGTAATTGTTGAGCCTTGATGATGCGCTGATACTGCTGCCTATGCAGCAGATCATCGACCCTGAAACTGACCCCTGGAGTGACCCCGGAAGAACAGAAAATGGAAACCTTGCAAATTATGTGATCACTCATTGTTAGACCGTCCAAACACTCTGACCATGATCTTATTTAGATTCAACCAAAATAATTCAAGCACATAAAATGTGCCTTCCTTTTCTCAATCTTGTACCCTACTGTAATTCAATGTTATATAAGGCACTTGTCAGAAATAAAATAACCAAGGTCTCAGAAAAAAAGTTACAGTCAGGCCAACAACAAATTACCTGCGGAACAGGTAAGGATTCCCTGGGGCCACCTCACTCTCACCTTATAGACACTCTGGACACACAATAGGAGCCCTCTTTTACCTTGCTTACTGCAGCGCTCAACATTTTTCTGTCTTCATCCATGACTTGGTTAATGATTTTCCTCTCACCAGGATGTGACATCTAATCTACACCTGTACCTACAGACCCATCTAGAGCTATAATTGATGGACCCTATTTGCTCATCACTTTACATCCTTTATTTTAATTTATCTTTATAAATTTCTGCAAAGTATATGTCATCAGCCCCCTTTCCTAGCTGAGGAACCCAAGACGTGGAAATATTAATTTGTTTAAAAAACGTAGCTAGTAAAAAAGCAGGTTCTGGATTCAAATCTGAGCTGTGCAGTCCAGAGACACTGCTTTTAATCACTCAGCTATACTGCTTTACTGGCTGAATCACTGCTTATCCACAACTCCTTTCTTAACCCAGCCATCAAGAAAACTCTCCTCTTTGGAACAGGACCTTTTTGAAGGGGGGATATCTCTAGAGCTACAACGCTGATGCTCAGTTTCCTGCTCTGCCAGTTACTGTGTCATCTCTATCAAGTTCCTTTTTTCCCCCATTTTCCATATGTGTAAAATGTTAATGTTCACAGTACCTACTGAAAGAGGTGATTGTAAGTGCTGAATGAGTGAATACGAGCAAAGTATTTAGAAGGCTGTTCAGTACCTGTTAAACACTTGCAGAAGTTGATAATATTACTGTCTCTATTAATGGTATAGTCTACTCTCTGCTGTGTGGTCTATCTTTTCTATTATACTATGAGGTCCCTGAGAAGAGGTATCTTATTTTATTAATGTCATATCCTCATACACACAAAGGCACAGAGAAGGAATTCAATAGAAGTTTGTTGAGTAGCCGGGCTCGGTGGCTCAGCCTGTAATCCCGTGCCTTGGGAGGCTGAGGTGAGTGGATTGCCTGAGCCGGCGGGTTCGAGACCCACCTGGGCAAGCGAGACCTCATCTCTACAATAAATCAAAAAATCAGCTGGGCGTGGTAGCGCGCGCCTGTA
>CAUYQG010271782.1:0-11928 GCA_963574415.1 Tarsius wallacei | reverse complement strand
CTGCCGTGTGACCTTCCTGACAGGAGACATGGTGACGTCTGCATTCCTCACCGTCAAAGGTGACTGCACTTTGCTGGGAGGCTGTGAGGTGGAGGGGGGTGCCTGCCCGGGACTCGTCATCAGAGCTGGTGTGCGAGAGGTCAGCCTCCCCAGTGCGCACCAGCTCGTCAGCTGTGGAGTAGCCTTCAGAGAGGTCAGGCGCCACCTCCTCCGCCTCCTGCCGTGGGCGCCGTGAGCGGCCATCCTCCTCAGGCAGCTCGCTGATGGAGTCCAGTGTGGGCTCACGGCTCATGCGACGCTTCCGGGCCAGGGCCTCCCACAACAGGTGCAGGTCACCCTCCTCAGCTGCTTCAGGGGGCAGACTGGGCTGTGGGGGGTTCTCATCCACAGATCCCGAGCTCAGCACCACTGAGGAGGACAGGGGACTGGTCAGTGGGTTGGGACAGAGCCACAACCCCAGACCTCCCTTGGCTGTGGCCTCACTAGACCTCTGTTCCCCACCCAGCACTAGCTACTTCTGACAGCACAATCTGGGCAACACATAAAGGCTCTGAGCCTCAGTTACCCCAGCTTGAGCAGGGTCCAGTCCACCTCCTCTTCAGGGCACTGGAGGGCTGAACAGGAAAGGGCTCTGCCAAGTCATACTGGACTAATTTGAGCCCTTTCTAGTCCTGCTGCTGGGAATGGAGGCACATTCCTACAGGGGTGCACACAACCAGGCTCGGCACTGGGAGGGAGTGTGTGGGGAGGGACTCAGCACTGGAGGGAAGTGGGAGGCTCAGAGCATGGGAAAAGGGATCAGAGTGCTGGTGGATGGGACCCAGAACATGAGGGGGCTCAGGACACAGGGGAATTGAGTGGGGAGCTCAGAGCATGGGAGTGGAAGGGGCTCAGAGCGGGGGGCCTGAAGCATGGGAGTGGAGGAGGCTCAGAATGGGGGCTCAGAGCATGGGAGTGGAGGAGGCTCAGAGTGGGGCCTCGGAGCATGAGGGCACTCAGGGGACTCAGAGTGGGGGACTTAGTGTTCAGGGGACTGGGGCTTAAGAGGACCAGACATGAGAGAAGCCAGGGCTGCACCTGCTGGGACCCACTGAGGGAGGGAGGAGGCCCAAGGCATCCAGGCTTAGCAACACAGGTTCTGCACATTCCCTCACTGAGTCTCAGTCTCCCCCAGTATGACAAGGGGTCCCTAGAGGAGCCTCAGCCTGAGAGGGCTTGTGAAGAGGAAGCCCAGCTTCACCCCCATACCCAGAGGTCCCCACCCTGGAACCCAGAGGAAGGACACACCCTGGAAAGTGGCTGCTGCAGGGCAGACAGGGTCCAAGGTCAGGTTGCAGTGGTACTCGCCCTGGTCTTCAGCTGTGAAGCCCCTGATCACCAGCATCTGCTGCTGGCCCCTGGACACTATCTCGAAGCGCCCACCAGGTTGGATGTGCTCTGTACCCTTGTGCCAGACAACCTCACCAGCCTCTGCTGCCAGCTCCAGTTCCAGACAGACATCCTCACCCACTGCCACCTGCCGGTTTTCAGGGGCTGGGGATGGGGTAAATGCAGGCTTCGATGGCTCTGCCAGGGAACAGTGACAGTGGACAGAGGATGGCCCGTCAGCAAAGATACACCCCAGAGCCAGCCACTTACCCGGGTCCCCCATTGAGGAGGCCATAAACTGTCCAGGCCCCAAGTGGCAACTCACCCAGTCGAACTGTCTGGGGCAGGTACACAGGCTCCCCAGCACCTGCAGGGCCCACTGCTGCCACACGGAAGCGATAGATCTCCCCAGGGACCAGGCCATCCACCACACACTCAGGCCCAGGCACCAGCTCATGGCACAGCTGCCACTGGCCTGTGGCCCTCTCCTTCACCTCCACACGGTAACCACAGAGACCACCACCTCCATCACTCGTGGGGGCCACCCAGGACAGCGTCACAGAGTGGTCACTGCGCCCCACTACCTCAGCATCCTCTGGGGGGTCAGGAAGACCTGCAGGGAAGAAGGGCCATCAGAGCTGCAGTGCCTGCTGGCACCCCCTGGGACCACAGCTCCTCCAGTGGACAATGGGGTCTGACCCTGGATGCAGTCAGGGTGGCTTGGTTCCCCTGCACCCCCTGGCCCAGCCTGTCTCGGAGCCAGGGATGCAGTCAAAATCCCTGTGGCTGGCACATTTTATAATCACCAGGAAACCTATTGCCCAGAGTCCACCCCACATGAGGGTTCTTGGAGAGCCCCCGGCAGTCTCTGGGCTAAAGCCCCTCCTTCCTGAATTCAGATCTGAACTGGGCAGAAAGGAAAGACAGATGGGGTGAGATCCCTGTGGGTCCTGGCATCAGTGCTCCTCGCAGCACTGGGTTCACACACAGACACGCCTGGCCCGCAGAAGCCCCCATGACAGGGTTACACACTCAGTCCAAGCCAACATACAGGCCTGCCCAGGACCCAGCCTGGGATGGCCACCCACCCAGAATGGTGAGCCGAGCAGAGGCTACGGCATCACGGCAGGCAAAGGTGACCTCCCCGGTGTGGTGCAGCTGGGCGCTGCGCAGCAGCAGGGCGTGGTGGCTGCCATCAGCTGTGATCGTCCAGTCTGCGTCGTCAGGCTGCACCGCGACCCCATTGACGTACCAGGATGCCTCACCCACGGGCACCACCTCACTGACGGTGCAGGTGAAGTGTGCCTGTGCCCCGGCTGACACAGCCACATCACGCAGGGCCTCCAGGACTTCCAGGCGCCAGCCTGTAGGTATGGGGTGGAAGGGAGTATAAGTGCGAGGGGGGAGGGGCTTCAGAGGTCGGCTGAGACTTACTTCCACCCTGCCTCCCATCAGCCAGGATGGGGTGGGAGAGTTCTTGGAGATACTCTCCCATTCATGCCAGCTCCGCCCTCCCACCCCAGCCCCCCAAACCCATTGCACTGCCCCATTCCCCGCCCCACCCCCAGCCTACTCCGGGGGGCAGAGACTGACACCCCCAACCCTCCAGGCCTGCAGAGCCAGTGGTGGGAGGGGTCTTGGAGGACCCCGCCCCTCACACAGCTCCCTTCCTGCCCCATTCCACAGCCCAGCACCTCGCGCCACCCCCCTCCACCCCACAGCCTCCCAGCACAGTGCAGTCACCTTTGACGGTGAGGAATGCAGACGTCACCATGTCTCCTGTCAGGAAGGTCACACGGCAGCTATCCTGCAGCTTCAGGTTCTTGAGCAAAAGCAGGTGGCGCAGGCCGCCCTCGAAGTAGACGACCTCGGCATTCTCCGACGTACGCACAGGCTGGTCATCCAGCAGCCAGGTGTGTGCAGCCACCTCCGGCCGGGACAACCGGCACTCGAACAGTGCCTCGCCACCCTCAGGTGCCTCCACGTTCTCCAGGCCCCTCACCACCGTGTTCTTAGCTGCAGGGAGAGGAGGGCTCAGGGCACGCCAGTGCCTCTGGCGTTCCCCTACTGTTCCTTGGGAGAGCCCCCAACACTACAAAAGACCAAACAAAATGCACCCCCCAGCAGCCTAGAGGGCACTCAGTGTCCAGGGTGGAGCGGCCCCACCACCACGTGGTCACCCAGATCCGCCTAGGCACTAGTGAGGAGCCTTTCAGGTGTGCAGGAGATGAGAAGCTCATGTGCCCACCGGGCTCACATGCAGGCGAGGAAGGGAGATGTGGTTTTCCGTGCCAGGCAGTTTCAGGGTCTGGCGATAGCCCCCCTCTCCCCATACCCCCAAACAGCGACGCTGGACCTACCACATCCCCAGTGCTCTGCGCACACCCAGCCGACCAGAGATGCCCCCTTATCCACGCCATCCACTCTCTTGCCATCTACTCTCTTCTGCTTCTCGCCTATGTGTCTGACTGCTGGCCACTCATTCCTAATGAAAGTCTAAGTTCGGCACCCAGGCATACCCTGACTGGCCACAGCTCGGTTTCTGGCACAGTGCTTGCCACCTCCCAGGACCTGCTCCACCCAGACGTGCCCCTTCACACAGCACCACTGCCACTGCCTGCCATCCTCCACTCCTGCAGGCCCAATCGCGTCAGAGCCACCAGGCCTGGGGCTGCCCACCAGGTGGCCTCACCTTGCACTTGCAGCAGGGCCACTACGCGGGTGCCTGCAGCCTCACAAGAATAGATGCCACTGTCACAGGGCAAAGCCGGCCTGAAGGTCAGCCTGGCCACGTTCCAGTCCTGCTCTATGATGACACGGTGCCCATCCGGGTGCACCTCCTGCTCGTCCATCTTCCACGTGGCCTGCACAGGCCGTGAGTACTGGCAGAGGAGCTCGGCTGAGCCACCCTCCTCCACGGCCAAGTCCTGCATGGCACTGACCACCTCCACCATGGGATCTGTCGGCCAACACGCCAGACACACGTCAGCCCCCAGGAACAAGCCGCCATGACCCTCCCAATCTCTGCTGTCAGCATTAGCTTCAGCGGCAGCAAGCATGAAGCTGTGGCAGAACCACAGCAGAGCAGTGCCCAGGGCTGTCCATGCTGGACACGCCTCACCCACACCCATGGCAAATAGCACAGTCAGGCTTGGTCTCTGTCCAGGCAGGCCCCTCCTGGCTCTCTTTGCCCCCATGCCCCTCTGGCCCAGGGCACATTGTCTCAGCAGGGACATACACCCTCCCTGAAGCCTACCCCACTGAAGCCCCCAGGCCCAGCTCAGGATCCAGAACCTCTGCCCAGCATGCCCCCTCTCCAAAGGCTTTGCCATCCCGCTCAGGGCCCCGCCCATCTCCACCTTTCCAAATCCTACTCTACAAATAGTGTTTGTCCACGGTCCAGGAACCTTCTACATTTTATATGAAGGTGCTCAAGCCACCTGGAGTGGCTCTCATATGGCCAGCTCTTTGCAGAAGGGTACAAGACCCAGACTGAGCCCACAGTGGGAGAAACAGGAGCAAGCGGGGATAGGCTGAGCAAGGCTGCTCCTGCCTTCACAAGGGACTGGGCACCTGCGGCCAGCAAGCAGGTGGCCAGGTGGGCAGCAGCCTCAGGCCCTATGCAGCAGGTGGGCACAAAGTTGGCTTCCAGCAGCACTGCTCCCTAAACCCAGACTTCTCATCCAGAAAGCAGGACAGGACAGGAGCCTGCTCACCATATCTGCCAGACTGCTCTAGGCACACAGCATGCATGGAGTGATGCCAGCCCATGGCCTTGGGAGTCAGTCCCTGTCCCTGTCCTCTCTACCCACCCCCCCAGAAGCCCGCAGGAAGCACATGGGGGCAGCAAAGGCAGAAGTGCCAGCATGGGGGTGGGGGTCCCATCGGCCAATACCTTTGATCAACAACTTGGCCGTGGAGACCAGGGGCCCCGCGCGGAAGGTGATGGTGCCTGAGTCGGCTACCCCCAGGTCTGAGAGCACAAGGGAGTGAAAGGTCCCGCCACACACAGTGATGGCGCTCTGGGGGCCATCCTGCAGCAGGGTCCCATCCAGCCACCAGCGGGCCTCTGGCCCACCCGCACGAGACACCTCGCAGGAGAATGTGGCCACCTCCCCCGCGAAGACATCCACGTTCTGCAAGCCACGAACCAGGCACGGCGCTGCCTCTGCATGAGAGGACGAAAAGGAGGGTGGAGCTGGGCACCCTGGGCCACTATGGGGCTCCCTGTGCAGGCATGTGGTGCGCTAAAGCATCTGGTCTTAGTCCCTGGTTCCTGCCTAGGCTCCTAGAACCCTCAGAACTTCCTAAGTGACCAGAGCATTGTGTGTTCTTCATAAGGAATTTATCTGACTACTCCTAAGTCTATGCTAATGTAGTGACTCAAACAGAGACCCTGGACAGCCTCAGCATGGACTGGTCACAAAAGAAACCAAGTGCTTAGAGGATGGGACTTCTCAACACACCCACCAACCTCTGGGAAGAGGAGAGGGGGCAGATATTAAGCTCTACACAGACTCTTAGAGATTTGATGAATTTCTAGATTGGTGAACACAGGACGGTACTAAGAGGATTGCATGCCCAGACAGGACACAGAAGGCCTGTGCCCACTCCCCTGTCCCTTGCCCTTTAAGCCACTTCCATCAGGCTTTTCCCTAGTTGCATCCTTTAAAATGAACTGCTAAATGTAAGTGTTTCTCTGATGTTTTGTGAGCTATCCTAGCAAATTTATTAAGCTTGAGGAGGGGGTAGTGGGAACCCAAATTTACAGCTGCTCTGCCAATGTGTGGGTGGCCAGGACTTCCCATTGGCACCTGAAGTGGGGCAGTCTTGTGGGACTGAGCCCTCACTCCATGGGATCTGACTCTAACTCCAAGTAGACAGTGTCAGAATTGAGCTGTATACAGTCCATTGCTGTCTGTTGCCTGGGGTATGGGAAAACCCCCACATCCAGTCACAGAAGTGTTCTGTGCTGTGAGGTATAGGAGAAGAGAAGTAGTGCGTATATTGTTCTCTGGAATTAGTGCCAGAAGTGGGACTTGCTAGACTGGCCCTGGGGATAGTCACTGGTATGGGCACCACCTTGGGGTCTGCTGGAGCAGGTACCAACTGGCCCAGGAGGGTGGCCTTGGGTTGGGGTCTAGAAATCCACCGGGGCCAGCTGGCTCACTCTGATGCTGGAGGAAAACACAGAAACCACCCACAATGAGACTGTGGAGAGCCAGATGCAACCCCAGCCAGCACTCCCATACCCCTTCAGAACATGCCTGGTTTCACCCAAGCAAAAGACACGAATTCATGCCCTTTCCAGAATAGATAAGCCCCACATCCCATGGCTGGGGCTCCCTCTGGGTTAGATGCCTTATCTGACCCAGTATGGCTTTGGAAGAGAGGCCACAGGGCCTGCTGCTTTGAAAAGGTGAGAAGTAAGACTTCCATCCCTGGAGGTATGGAAGCAAGTGCTTCTCTCATCCCAAGAGGTATCCAGATGCCTACCAAGGCCCCTTCAGCCCTAGCATTCAGAACCCTACTGCCAAGTAGTAACTGTTCCCAGCCTGTCCTACAGTGGTGCTGAGTTCAGGGGGCTTCTCAGATCTGTGTGTGGTTGCTGCCTGCCCTGCATCCTTCACACATTCCTCCTCATCCTGTCCACCCCTCAGATGGACTCTGGGACACAGCACACAGAGGCCACTGCTGCCCACACAGCTAATCCCTGTGCCCCACAGGTGAGAGAAGACAGAACCAAAGGCTTCTTCCACCACCTGTTTCTGGGACCAGCAAAGGGGATGCCACCCTCCAGCTCTCCTGGCCTCAAGCACTTCCCCCATGCCATCCTGAGGATGTCCTGAAATTATCCACAGTTGGTAAAGCCCAGATGCCTCCATTCCACAGGGCAAAGGCTGAGAAGGGAAGGCAGGGGGCACTTATGGAGATACCAGCCACCTATCAAGACAATGTCAGGCAGGGAAGCCTCTGAACCCACCCCACAGGCCCTCCACCTGAAATATCTCAGTGCCCTTCCTCGTGTGCCCCACCAACACCCAGCATGAGCCCCCAATCTGCCCTCATATATCCTCACCAAGAGCACATCTGACCACTTCCTCATCCCACTCTGCCAACTTTTCATTTTGTCTCCAGTGAGTTCCCAAACTCACCCATCACACCACCAACCTGGGCATCCGTTTACACACCCATGCCAGGGCCCTCCCCACAGGGCCACTGTCAGGCACCTGTATGCATGCCAGCTCACCCAGGCTAGGAAACTCTCACCCAGAGAGGGTCTCAAGCACAACCCACTCCATGCTTCCCACACAGCTGCCTACTCTGATGAACACACTAGGCTCTTGCTGCTCTACCCCTGCTTGGGATACCTGAGAAACTCCCTCTTCGTCATTCAAATCAAGGGCACTGGCATTTGGAAGCTTTCCCAACCTCACAGAACTGACTACATCTCTCCACTCCAGAAGATTCTGGGAGGGAAGTGCCACCAAGGATGCAGGAAACACTGTTCTCATGTTCAACTCTCCCAGTAGACTGGAGGCTCCCTGAGGGCAGAATGCATGGGCTCATCTTGAGGTCCAGGACTTGAACAAGAGTAGGAGCTTAGAGAGTCTATTCAGTGGTGAATGAATGGATAGCAAATGGATGATGAATGGATGGTAAACTATGAATGGTGGCTGGATGGTGGGGAGATGGTAGAATAGAGGAGAGATGGTAGATAAATGTTGTATGCATAAACAGGTGACTGGATCAATGAATGGATGATGGATGAGTGAATTGATAGTGAATGGATGGGTAGAAGGTAGATGGATGGCAGGTGGGTGGATGGTGGATAGATGAATGGTCAACAGATGAATGGGTGGATGGATGAATGGATCATGGATGAATGGGATGGACGGTGGATAAGTGGGTAGATGAATGGATAAGTGGATGGATAGATGAATAGATGGAGAGCAGATGTATGTATGAATGACAGAAGGATAAACAGATGAATGGATGGATGAATGATATAGATGGAAAGATAGATGGTGAATGTATAAATGGATGGATGATGAATAATGGATGGATGATGAATAATGGATGATTGATGGTAAATGAGTGGGTGATGGCTGAAGAGATAGATGATGATAACAGTAGACAGTAGATGAATGGTTGGTAGATGGGTGAATGGATACATGGGTGAATGAATGAATAGTTGATGGATAAATGGATGGGATCAGTCTGAGACACAGAAGTAGGGCAGAAGCATAGGAACACTCAAGGCCAAGCAGAAGCTCTGAGGCCAAGTTGAAGGTTCCTAAAATCTTGTTTTTATGCTTGTCTGAATCTGCACATGGACATGCTATTGCATCTACACCTTTGAGCCTGTCGAGTGTGCAGTGTGAATAAATGCTGATGTGTGTGCATGTGTATGTATCTGTATCACAGGGGAAGTTAGGAAGACCCTGCCTCTACCTCAGGGCCCAAGCTCCTGCAGATGGCACTAATCCTGGACAGGGACTCCCCACACACCCCAGAATTTCTCAAGGAGATCTTTGCCAGACCATCCCAGTAGCCTCTCCAGCCCATGGCTTTAATGGCCAGAGGCTGGAAAACTGCCAACCCCAAGAGCAGATCACTGCCGGAAGTCTTGAATTTCTGACCTCCTCTGATAGCTGCTGATGAGTACGATGCTATGGTGTGGGAGGGGGTTGCCTACCTGTGACCTTCAGCTGGGCCTCAGAGCTACACGTGCCCACGTGGAAACTGATGGTTCCAGCATCCTCCAGGGTCACCTGAGAAGCATGGAGAGACATGGTTGGCCCTGGCAGCCCCATCCTGGCCAGGAAAGGCCCTCCCAACTCATCATGCCATACTCAGTGACAGCGGTTTCATCACCTCCCCAACCCAATTCCCTAATGACAGATCTCCCCAAGGAGTTGGAACCAAGTAGAGGCAGGTTCCAGGGGCCCCACCTTGTGCAGAGTGAGTGAGTGGAGAGTGCCCTGCTCCACAGTGATGTCATTCATCTCATTAGCTTGCAGAGGCACCCCTCCCAAAGCCCAGCGAGCCTCTTGGCTCGAGGCCCTGGACAGCTGGCACTGGAAATGGGCATCTTGGCCTTCGCTGAGCTGCACGTCCTGTAGGGGCTTCAGGATGGTCACCTCAGGGGCTGGATACAAGGGGAAGTATTGCAGCAGCCTCAGTCTGAGATGCCCTCAAAATCAGCAGAGGCTCCATGTCCCAGGAATTCACTCCCAGTAACCCCGCCCCAATTCCTGTTCTCAGCTCCTTCTTCCAGCTCTCGGCAGAGTCTACAGTGTGGATGCCAGTGGATGGTGGATGGGTGAATGGATAAATGGATGAATGAATGAAAGGACGATGGTTGGATGGATGGATAGTAGATAGATGGATAGATGATAGATTGATAAATAGGTGGATTATGGATGAATCCATCCATCTATTGATGGACAGTGACAGTGAATAGATAAATGGATGGACGAATGGGTGGATGATGAGTGGATGGAGGGATGGATGGCTGGTAAATAGGTGGATGAACGATAGATGGATAAATGGATGGAGTATGGATGAATTAATGGACCAGTGGATGGATGGATAGATGGTGAATAGATGGACAAATGTGGACAAGCGGATATATAAATGGATGAATGGGTGGGTAGATGGATGAACTGTAGATGGATGGATGGATGATGAATAAATGGGTGGATTGTGGATGGATCAATGGGTAGATGGTGAATGAGTGAATGGATAAATGGATGAATTAATAGATTCATGATGGGGTGGATGGATGGATGATGGGTGGTGAATGGCTAGATGAATCATGGATGGGTGGATATATAAAAGGATGAATGCATGGATGGATGCTGGGTGGGTAGATGGATGGGCTATGGATGGATGATAGATGGATAAATGGGTGGATTGTGGGTGGGTCAAACAGTGAATATATGGATGCATGGTGGATGGGTGAATGGATAAGTGGATGAATGGATGGGTGATAGGGGGACAGATGGTACATAGCTGGTTGAATGATAGATGGATAAATGGATGGATTGTAGGTGGATAAATGGATGGATGGATGCTAGATGTATAGTGAGTGGATGGATGGATGGTGGAAGGGTGAATGTATAAACGGATACATGAAAGGATGAATGCTGGGTAGGTGGGTGAATTGTTGGATGGATAGATGATAGATGAGTAAATGAATGGACTGTGAATGCATAAATGGATGGATGGATGGATGGGACCAGTTTGAGAACAAGTTGGACAGTAGAGATGCTGAGGGTGGGCCACAGCTTGCAGTGGCCCCTTCACCAGGGTCAAGAGATGGAGACTAAACTCCAACACCATGTGAACCTCTGGGAAGCCCACTACCACCTGCCCCACAAGCCTGACTCAGCTTACATTACCCTGACATCCCAGGGCCACCCTGGAATCACTAGCTCATGGGTCTACTCCCTACCAGGTCCCCAAACCCCAAAGACAGGGACCCTTGCCACATTCCCCAACCATGCCTGAGCCTGGACAGTCCCAACCCACTTGCAGTCATGGGATGGCCTGTGACTACCTCTGATGGTAAGCTGGGCAGAGGAAGTATGGCTGCCCACGTGGAAGGAGACGGTGCCTGCATCCTCGGGCGTCACACCCTTCAGGCAGAGCGTGTGAGTGCGGCCATCCCGTACAGCCACCTCTGTCACCTCATTGCTCTGCAGCGGCAGGCCCTGGAGGCGCCACTGCACCTCCGTGGCCCCAGCTCTAGAAACCTCGCAGCTGAATTCCACGTCCTCATCAGCCTGCACCTCTGCGTCGACCAGCCCATGCACAATGGTCACCTCAGGCTCTGAGGAGAGGGGTGAAAAGGGCACGTTTATCAGCCAGGTCAGAGAGCCCACGCCAAGCTCCCATGTCCCTCCTCCAGGAAACCTTCTTGGTCACCCTCACGCTCTTCTGCCGCAGCTCCTATCTGCTCCACATGGCATGTCACCCAATGTGCTCACAAATACAGCCCTTGAGGTGAGGCTGAGCTATTTGGGACACCTGTTTCCCCACAGGCCAAAGGGCAGCTCTGTTTGGAGAAAGGTTAGTGGGCCACAGGACAGTGGATTGCCCTGTCCCCAAACCCTAAAAACTATAGCCAGCTCCCCCCACCCTCTGGCCAGCACAGAAAGCAGGCAAGACCTTCGGGAGAAACAGGTGGGGGCTCAGAGGATGCCCAGGCCAGGTAACCCACCTGCAGGGGGGCACAGAAGGCCAATGGCCTTCAGGGGTGGGGCCTATCACCTGCTGCTGAAGTTCTCAGAGGACCCTGCGCCTGGAAGCGCAGGAATGAGGAGGAAGAGAGTTGACACATGTGCCAGAGTGTCCCAGGGAGCCTGGAGGGAGTGGCCATGACCGGCTGCTCACCTTTGACCCTGAGGGAGGCCACGGTCCTCTGGCCGCCCACCATGCAGGCGTACTCGCCTGCGTCCCCGGCCTCCAGCCCTCGGACCAGCAGCTCGCACGCCTCCCCCTGGCGCCGCATCTCGTACTTGGGACCCTGACGCAGTTCCTCGCCCTCCTTGA